>JAEIII010022414.1:0-43631 GCA_018905755.1 Drosophila ohnishii | reverse complement strand
ATTGTAATTTCATTGAATTTTATATACATAAGTACATATTCCTTTTCATTGACTATATATGTAAGCGGGAAACGCTAATCTGTTATCAGTTCCTCTGACAAATCGGTGTATACTTGAAATGTCACTTACTTTCCCCCTCCGTACAAGGTCGGAAAGATTCATAAGTGGGCCAACCAAATAGTCTCCCTCGTTATTCAGATTCGTAATCTCGAACAGACCAGCCATGCCCAAGATAATCGTGATCGTTGTGCTATGGATTCTGGCACTGGCCGGTGCCAGCAGCACAACGGTGTTTGACCAGCTTTTTCCAGGAGTAAGAGCAGGAGCACAAGGCTACTACTACCCACCCACTCCGGCGCAGCAGCCTTCATATCCTGGCTGGTACGACGGAGGCTACAGACAGCAGCAGCAGCGCCCCCGACCAAAGGAGCAGCAGCGCTCGTACAAAGATATTTGCCGTGTGGTCAACACAAACGGATTTACTAATCCAGGGGCAGTGCCCCGGTGTCCTTACTAGCCTGTGTGCTGTATTTTGTTTACAATTGGAAGTGTTTGCGAAATAAATATAAATAGACAGTGCATAACAGGTATGGTCATGTGCTCATAGCTAATGCCTAGACCTTAAGCTAGGTAACGAAATGGGCTCCGCAGCTGTATTTCCTAAAAGAGCCGCTTCTGGACGATATAGAACACACACGCTAGGAATAGGCAAAACGCAAAGAATAACAACATCTTGTCAGTGCACTCGCGCCGTCCGTACTTCTTCAACAGTTTGCCGGACATGGTGATGGTGCCGGCCGTGTTGTGCAACTCGTCACTGGTGGCCTCCACGTTTTGCGACGAGGCCACCAGTGTCTCCAGCGTGACGGCACTCTTTTGGGTCGTCTCCGACAGGTGACGCGAAATGGCCAACATCTTCTCAGTAACGTCGTTCTCCTGCGAGACCATACTGCCTTGGTTGTGGCGTGCACGTGCTGTTGTCCGCTGGCGTAATTCGCTCTCGCCCGTTATGGCCATCAGCTCCTCGCGATTAGCCTTCTCAATCTCAAGAATCGTGGAGACATTTGCCTTGCGGAATGCCTGTAGGGTTTTGGAGAACTGGTCTCGATGAGTATCCACTTCCTTGGCGAGGGCTGCATCTGCCGTATCCCGTGCCCAGTCGTCCAGTCGCTCGATACTCTTCCGGATGGACGACAGCTTGGCGCGTCCAGTTTCATTCAGCTCTTCTAGTTCGGCGATCGAAGTGCGGCTGTTCAGAATGTCCTGAAATATGTGCGCAATTGGGGTATGTTGTTTCGTCTTTATACACATGTAGTTTCGATCTGTTTACTTGTATGATGGCCTTGGCCTGCAGGTTGTTGTCAATGAGATCCTGCCGGATAGACTGCAGCGTAAACGTGTCTTTGTCCAGGGCCATGACTGTGTTTATTTTAGAAAACTAATATATTTGTACTCTGACGCGTCAACAACAAGAGACATCGAAAACAGATGTTTTATTTGATTACCATATGTTTAATATGATAGAACGTTGTCACTGCAACGATAGCGATATCGATTTGCTATTGATTTTGACACGAATGCAAAAATGACACCGACCAGACGTTAAGAACTTTGCCAGGTCCAATGGGGGTTCTGATATATAAAAGAAATTATATATAATAAGAATAAATAATATTAAATACATATGTGGTCTACATGTTATTACTTACAATCTACGACATCAAGCAAATAAATAATTATAACTGCACTTATAGCCTACTTAGTCTTAGATGGAAAATAAGTTTAGATATGAATAAAATAAAAACAAACTATCTATAATCTCCTTTATATATGTATTTAGTCATTGGCTATAACTGAAAGGGCAGGGTAGCTATTGCTGTAGCTCTTCTGCCCATTTAAAATTTTTATGGAACGGCTTTTGCCAGTTGCCGATATTTTTAGTCGTATAAAGAATACCATGCATATAATTCTGATCCAGTCCTTTATATAAAAGCCGATCTAGTAATCGGGGTATTTCCTTTAATGCTATAGTGGAAACCCCGTATTTAGTACTAAAATATTCAGTTGTAGCAGCTTATCGATAGCTTCTCAGCCGGGCAAGTTCCATCCCCAAGAGGCAGCGAATGGCGGCGCGAATGCAATTTTACTAATTTGCCAATTCGAACACATTTACTACAGCTAAAAGAGATTCGTTTGGAAGTAAGAAAAATCCTGCCATGCATTGACCTGTTTATGTAAGCCGGAAACATGTCGGACTCGCCCTTTGTTCAGGTAGGCTTTTCCGGTGTAGTTTGGACAGTTATTGAATCTCACTTTGATTTCATTTAGTAGATTTCATTTTCTGTAGACTCCGACCTAAGCTTCAGCTATAATATCAGCGCAGATTTGTCTTCATCGCCTGACAGCTTCGGTTCCAGCTCAAATTCCTCCTTCCATTCCGCGAGTGGTAGCTTCGGATCCAGCTCAAGTTCCTCCTCCCATTCCGCGGGTGACCGCTCCCATTTCAGCTCGAGTTCCTCCTCCCATCCTGCTAGTGACAGCTTCCGTTTCAGCTCGAGTTCCTCGTCCCATTCTCCGAGGCCCAGCTCTTCACAATCTGAGCAGAATAACTCCTTTCGCGGGACTATGGACGAATCGCGCAACCAGTCGGCTGACTTGGAAGGTGACTTAGTCAACCAAGCTGCTGATTCTGTTCGTGAAGCCCGCAATGGCCAAATTTCCCAGATCCTGGAAGGTGACTTGAGTAACCAAGTTGCTGATTCTGTTCGTGAAGTCCTCAATCGGTCGAATGACCAAATTAACCAGATGCTGGAGGACATTGGTTCCAGTAAGTCAAACGCAAGGGTCTCGTATAAGCCACAAACTACATAAATTGTTATTACAGTCACACGTTATTGCGAGCAACTTGCCTCCCAGGTCGACAACAACGACCCAACCACTACGTCTACACCAACAATAATCCAGGGCAGGCGTCCTAGACTTGACGGTAAGTCCGAACTATGGGTCTCTTCATTTGGAGCTTATTATTAACATGGTCGGTTTCTTCAATCAGTAACTCCAGTGGAAGTAATAGACCTGTCCAATTTGGAGTTTGTACCGCCTGCTCGACCGGCCCCAAATCGTGCTCCTGATGCGGTGATCGATTTATGCACCCCAGACAGATCTTCTGCACATCGTCGCAGGTCCTCGCAGCAATCCACATCCCATGCTGTCGTTGTAGACCTCGACGATCCCTCGCCACCAAAGCGCACATGTCCCACACTTGAGGAGTCCCAAATGGAGGAGTCTTACAAGTGTCCGGTGTGTCTAGAAAACGTGCGCAAGCGCGAACCGGTGTCGACTAGATGCGGTCACGTTTTCTGCAAGGAGTGTCTCATTGCCGCCATAAATAGTGTACATAAATGCCCTCTGTGCAACAAGAAGATGTCACTGCGTCAGTTTTCCCGCATTTACCTGTAAAGTGTGGGCTCTGCGAGCCACTTTAAGTTAAGATATATGGCATTCATTTATTTTAAGGACTTTGAAGATGTTCTGTGTTTAAGTTTCCCTGTAACCCGATTCGCAAGTTACACCACAAAGAATATGTAAAGGATTATTTGTGTAATTAAGAGAAATTAAATATAATTGTTTCCTGAACCAATGCGCAGAAATAACAATGTTTATTTCGTCATATATATCATTATTATATTTATAATTTGGGACCCGTTACAGCAAGGTAATTGATCGCATGTACCGGCATGGTCAGGATAACATCAACGCTTGGCTATCTGAGTTTAAGTGCTGCAAATTGTCTCATAAATTTTAAATTAAATGCTGTGCTTTTTATTCTTTAGTGCTAAACATATCCTCGAAGAGTAATATTTTTTTTTAAATAAAGCAACAGTAGTAAGCAGTCCTTGAAAAGTAATTTTAAAGGGCCTCAGAGATAAAATAGGGATTGTAAAATGAGTCGAATTAGCGTAAAACGAGAGTCGGAGGAAAGTTTGGAGGATAAGCGGCACGTAGACCAGCCGGTGTATCCAAAGCCTTTACCGGAGCGGGATATAAGCTACAAAGTTGACGAAAATCAGTTCACCATGGCGGAGAAGGCAGCCCTGCGAAATGCCTGGCGTTTTATTGAGCCATTTCAGCGTCGTTTTGGCCAGGAGACTTTTTACAGGTACCATAATTTAGTTCCAGTTTTCCTTTACCCCTTACACTTCCTTCCTGCAAATGGGTTAGATTCTTGACCGAACACGAGCACCTCATCAATTTCTTCAGGCGCGATGGCACAATCAATATGAGCAAGCTCCACGGGCATGCCTTGGCAATGATGAAACTAATGGGTAAGCTGATCCACAAGTTGGATATCAATCAGCAGTTCCGCTTGGCGCTTGATGAGAATCTTCCCCATCACATGAAGAATGGCATCGATTCCAGTTACATGAAGGTGTGGCAACGAATATTAACTATATTTAATGCAAATGCTGCTCAAAAGAACTATTTTCCTTTTCATTTAATTTATTAGATGCTAGCTAGTGCCATTAAGCGTTACATTCTTGAGTCGTCGGTCATTGAGAATCACAAGTCCTGTACGCTGACAAAGGCTCTTAACCAACTGGTGCAGATTATAGGGGACTACGCACAAGTGCATGAAGCCAGGAAACGAGCCTTTTCCGTGGCTTTGAGGCAAACAATTATGGGATCCATTGACTCCCCAAAATCAAGTATTTGAAGTTGGCTTTGAAAAATTTCTCGAAAATAAAATTATATTGTGCAGTCGTTTGATTTAATATTTAATTTTTGCGTTCGTTAATTGCCTTTATTATATTTAATTATTTTTTGAACGAAATTACCAAAAATGAGTATTGATGAAACAAAGATTTCCCGCTCAAATATAGCTAGTCTTATTTATCCAAAACCTTTGCCTGAAGTAAGGTTAGGTCCTGTTATGGACGATATAGGGTTCACGCTGAGCGAGAGATTAGCTTTGAGACGGGCATGGAATTTAATCAGACCATTTACGCGTCGCTACGGTCAGGATGTGTTTTACACGTAAGGCGGCTGTAACTGAAGTCACTCCTAAATATACGCATGTGTTATTTATTGTACAGATTCCTTAAAAAGGAATTTTGGGGTATTAAAAAGTTCGGTAACGGTACGGAGCTCGATCTGAGGACTCTACACAAGCATGCATTGAAGTTCGTACGCTTCATTGGAGTCCTGATCGAAGAGCAGGATCCGATAATGTATCAGCTAATGATCAGCGATAATAATGTGACTCACAGTCGCTGTAAAGTGGGGTCCCTTTATATTGGGGTAAGTTTAATGCTATCAGGTTGTAAAGTATTCATATCCTTTTGACAGCTTTGACTCTGTAAAGTGAGGATATTGTTTTTTTACTGGTTTATTCAACAGAAGCTGGCCAAGGCTTTGGTGGACTATTTGCTGCATGCATTAGAGAAAGTCAGCTCCCCCACGCTGGAGCGAGGCTTCAACAAACTTGTGGAGAAGTTCGAGGCCTACCAGGACAACCAGAGGAAGACCAGCACTTACGGCCGCCTGAGTACGTTACACTAGTGACTATTGGACTTGTTCCCGTAACCACAGACTCATCCGTTGAACTATACGATTCCAAAGGAAAGTTAGCACACAACACGGAATTACATATATCGGCCTCTGCTGCTGCCACTGCCTCTGCCACTGTCACTGCGATATCAGGCTCTTTGTATCAGCCTCTGTCGCAGCCGCAGTTGCCGTCGCAGTCGCAGTCGCCGCTGATGGCGATTTTCGTTTAGCTGCTAAGCGCCTTTCCTTGGAGAATTTCAGTTTTGCCCCGACGCTCATAGCGCTCATCCGCACGTTTCAATAGTTTAAGCGCTTCCGCGAAATTTCAACCGATCACAGTAATATAGTAACTGAATATAAACTCATAGAGAGCCAGTGAAATTAACCCCTTTTCATCGCTGTGTCTCAAAGGATGGTGGCCAACGAGGACATAAAAAAGGTACTACAACTTTTGGCTTGCGTAGGGTTCTGGTTTCAATTCGAAAATACCAAACTCTAAATCAGACCTGCGTGTTCAAGATTGGCTGAATTTATAGCCCACGATTATATTAAACAATAAACTAGATTTGCCAAGGCCTACGATTATAAAATATTTATAGAAAAGTCAAAAGATTATTTTTTAGTTGGTAATCAGTTGGTGGATCTTTTAAATATTAAATAGGGAACAATTTTTAATTGTTATATTTAAATATCCTAACTTAACCTTTGGAAATTAAATTACATATTTAGAAAACTATTAATTGCCTTAATTCTACAGTTGAAAAGGATATATGTCAATCTATTCTTAAATCATAAAAACTATAGACAAGCAATTGGGCACACAGACTTTTGTAAATAAAACAGACAAGGCTTATAATAATAAGAAGGCCACAATCAGTTCAGTTCTACTAAGGCGATCTGTCTTGTTAATAACCACACTTAAATTTTGGCTACCAGTTCAATAACTGACCACTTAAATTTACATTTATTGTCATAATCTTGACTTCTGCTATTAATCTAATTTATTAGGTAATGATTGGGAAACGATTTCCAAGTGGGCAGCAAAAATATCTAATCAAAATATCCCCTGCCGAAGAGGTTTACACAAAGTTCAAGATTTATAGGTCCTACCATGGAACAGTTTTGTTTACGGATTCGTACAGCTGGTTGCCAAGACTACATACTACTACTTATCAATGCTATTAACCAGAGATTAGAGCTGGCTTAGGGCTTTGAAACCCTTAAGGATCAAGAGTTTTGTACTTGGGGTTGTCACTGGCTCACTGTCTTGCCCTTGGGTCTGGGACAGACTATGCACATTTCTGCTAAACGGTTGCCGTCAAGTGATCCGTCAAGTGGCTCTTACCAAACGATTCGATCGGGCATTAGGAAGTCGTATTGCCATAATTGAGGCTCTTATCGGAGGATGTGGGGTCTATGGGACCATAAACACGCTCAAGATTTTTGGGGCGGCCATCGAGAGGCGTGCGTTTCACGCAGCCACTAACTGCTTTCGATAACGCCCAAATTTGAAGACCACCTTTGATCGTGACGATGGCCTTTTATTTCAGATTTAAGATTTAAAGAGAAAAAAAAAAAACACAGTTTCCAGTCGTCCGCGTGAATCATTTACCAGCCAAATGATAAGGATAGCGTTTATGTATTTTTTGTTCAGGCTACTACTCCTCCATATTGCTGGCGCACTTTTATCAAGTCAAAACAGTAGAGCAATAATCGCAGTAGCAATATAATGTCCATAGTTTCAGTCGCGTGCCCATCGCTTTTTGTTGTTTATGTTCTCGGGACATGTTTACACTGGGTTTATCTGGCCTGCACTGATTGTCGGGAAACAGAAAAATACAAAATAATAATATTTACATATCAATAAGTTTCGGCATATCATGGTCAAAGGTTTCCGCTGAAATGAAATGAATGTAAATGCAAATATTGCAGGTCTTCTTATGAGATTTTGAATTTCTTACACAATTTTACAAAGAAACTGTACATTTTGAGCCAGTAGAAGCCTCTGATCTTAATCATAGTTGCAAGGATAAATCTTCTCTGGGTCTCATTCAAAAATAAACTTAATGACTTCATTTTATTATGAGTAGAACAAAAAGGAATTAATATACATACATATGTACATATATGAGATTTCGATTATCTTTGAGGTTCTTGTAAGACTTAGTAAAAAGCGTATAAATACATTTTCCAAGTCTGATTAAAAATCCCTATGACTTATTTTTTATAAGTACAATTGAACAAAGTGAATTTCTATATGTATATGTAAGTGGAAAGGAGATTAGGATTATCTTTGAGGGTATTGTATGATTCTCTCTCTAATTTAATTATATTTATATTTATTAAGCACGTAAGAATAATCCATAGAATTCTTTGCCAGCTTGCTTACAAACCCTCTGTAAGGTTATAAATAATCCACATAATCAGGAAAGTATTTACTTTATAAAGAATCCAACATTAGCGTTTACATTTAGCGTTGTTTAGTGCCGCCAAAAAGTTGGCAATGCTTTGCAAATTACTTTACAAGTTAACGCCGAGTTTTTTTGCATTAACAATTAATTTTGTATTTGTATTAATATTTCCCTCCCAGTCAATCTAACGTTTTAAGTTAAAAAAAAACTAGCACAGAAAAGCTTTCCGAATTAAAAAAAAAAACTTATTTTTGGCTTAGTTATGATAAATTTTAAATTAGGTACCATGATGCTCTTGCAAAGTGCAAAGGTCGTTTCGTATCTCGTTTTAGATACAGTGACAAAAAATTAAAATTACTAGTGAGAGCTTGCTTATCCTTAGGGACTGCATTTCCTTTAGAATTAACTACTACGGTACACAAACGTGAATCACATAAGATGACACTTTATTACGGGTACTTTATTTTCATAGCCTATTTATAAGAGTATTCAAATGGATAGCACACCTTGAAACTGAACCGGTAGCCACAGGTAAACAATTCCCCGCAGCAATATCGCTTTAATTACCGCATGGCCAATGGACTTGAGCAAATTAAGGGAATTGCGTCAATAAAAGAAATTGTGCAGTGGCACGGTCGTAATAAAGACAAGGAAAATGTGGGCGTGTAAGCGGAAACATTGAACATAAAAGCACACCCTCTCGCCCCTTGAGCCTAATGTATATGCATGCAATTCTATAATCCGACATTGGCCAAGTGCATCGCAACGACGGGCCTCCCAAAGGCAAAAACAAGGCGCTCGACGAACTTGGCGTCGGGAAAACAGAGAAAAGCGGCTACTAAACAACAAACACAACAACAAAGTAAACAGAGCGGAGCAAACGGCGCAAACTAATTAGCATGTGATGTGGATGAGTAGAATGAGAGCGTCTATCAGTGCACTGGCAGAAACATTATCAACTTATCTCTGAAAATTTGGACAATGATATTGCTTAAAATAAATTAAAATAAATTGCTAAATAAATCTGTGGTTCTATATTAAGGTTTCAATTTTGAAAACTAAACAATTTTCAGATAAACCATTCCACCGTATTTTTTCCATGCAGTATATGGTACAAGTGATCTTTCAGAAACGTCTAATCATATCAGTTGAGATTATAGAATCGAGTTTTTAAATCTTGATTTAGCAACTTCAATATTTCAGTGCACGCCGGTGGGTGTGTCTAATGTCCGGCCTCTCTCTTCATCGCACGATCTCGCTCTCAACCGGCGGCTGTTCGACTTGTTTTGGGTGTGAATGCGGCGACAGGTTTCTTTTGGCATGCACTTGACGCCATTTAGGCGTACGTGTTTTCCTTTATAATTAAACATTCCATTTTAATATGCTTTTAAGCGGCCGCTTGCATTTCCATTAGGGATTCTATTTTATACGGCTGATTTTTGGAGCCTGTAATCTGATTGGAGACAAGTTTCTTTCCATTTATGGGCTGCGAATAATACCTGATAGATTCAGTTATCGAAACTGTTGTTTGGCAAGTGCAACGACAAACGCATCGCAGTGCATTAAGCAATTTAAATTTAACTGACGAGCGAACTGTCGGAAGTAATTCTTCGCTTGGACTTTGTTCGGCTCAGGTGCGGTGGCGTATGCGTAATATTTTCGTTTAAATTGATCATCTATTGATAAACAATTCCAATGACAATGTATATCAGTTTGCGAGCTATATTCACAGTATATTGGGATATATTATATATTCTATTCTGTTTATCAATTCAGATCGGTTACGGTGGCGTATACGTAATTTATGCGTGGATTTTCTAGGGGAATTTCTCTAATTGATATCAATTCACAAATTATTTTTATGACAATGCATTTTAATTATAAGATTTTCAAGGGGTATTTTCGACAACATTTAGCCAAAAGTTAATTGAAATTTCGGCGAATTTAAATAATGAAATTAGATTCATTTATTCCTTAAGGTTCCCTCAGGTACTTTTTATAAATTTCAAGCTTGATGAGAACTTGGAAAGGATTCCTCAGTTACTCACAAGATGAAATTGTGCAGTAAACTCTTTGATTCTAGCACGAAAATATACCTTCAACAGGTTGTAATATTTGTTCTCCAAATCCACCCCCATTTTCCGTAGGAAAATCCATTTGTCTTTGACGTAAAACAAAAGATTCGGCTGCAGTCGATGCGCGTAATCTGCTGGCAATCAAACGAAATGCCAACACAAGCGCCAGATAAAATAAAATAAAAGAAAAATCCTAGGCAAAATAGAGGAATTTTCGCAAAGAACCGAGATGAAAATACGTTTTCTCAAAGAGTCCAACGTTTCAGTCGTCTCGAGGTGCTCGCACGAGACAATCCACTGCCCCCAGGCTGTGGCTAAAATTAGCGGAAAAATCAAAACAATCCGTTTCGTTAAGATAATTAATGACACGGGATAAAAATAAGCGGAATATAAGCCAATATATACAAACCATAAAATAGTGTTTTTTACAACAACAAAGTGTCATACACTTTGGCACAGTGCGTTGTTTGTGCCAGATCGTCTTATATAAGACGTCCGTAAAGAACCCGGAAATCGGCCAAGTGGCGAATGGATTCGGAAAAAGTGGTTCGCGCAATGGCACGTTGGTGGCAGGTAAAGAAAAGTGTCAAGGAAAAAATAAGAAAGAATTTCGTAATTCTAAGTATATCCAGTTGTGCAATTTTGAACAAAAATATTAATTTGTTCAGTTAAATATTTTATAAAAGTAACAATAGATTATTTTAACAGGTTTACGCAAACATATATTTACAAAACACTGAAGTGAAAATTGAAATTAAAACAATTATAACAAAGTTTCTTAAATTTATTAACGGCAAAAATGTACTTAGAGGTCTACACCACTTATTAAAGCTTTAAATTGGATTTATTATTATATTTCCATCGTTTCGTTAATTTCTCTTAAGAAGATTTTTAGCGTCGGTAATTTTTTGCTTTGAAGTTTCTTTGGCGTTGCTTATTTTTTGCCTGGATGATTCTTGAAATTGTTTTCTTACATCGCCAAATGTTGGTATTTTTTTAAAGGTTCGGGCTACTTTTAAACAGGTGTAAATTGCTTGTAATGCTGTCCAAATACTTTTGGCAACAAACGTATTTATTGTAACAAGAAATGCGAGCACGGAGGCAATTGTAATCATTTTGTACTATTAGTACAGTACTTCGAATTTATGTTAACTATACACTAATTCAATCTATTTTCATTGCAGACTGTTAGTCAGGAGGATGGCGATCCAAACTCTCACAATCCAATGCTATACGATCCCCTACAGGATGGTGTGGTCAAGACTTCGAAAACCCGTCAATATCTGGCGGCGCTGATAAGTGAGAAAAATATAAGGTTATTTGTTGCAATGGAATATTTAATTAACAAATATATTTACAGTTTGCTTGGGTGCGGTTGCTGCGGGCACTGCTTTGGCCTGGACGAGTCCAGTTCTGCCCAAGATTACGGCTAATGCTAACAGCACAGCGATCTCCAACTCAACTATTGGTAACTCGACAATTGGTAACTCCACAGTTGGTAATTTGACAATTGCCAATGGAACAATTCCCACTCCGTTGCCCAGTGATGACCGCCTTCAACTGACTGTCGACCAAAGTGAGTTTCCATTTTATAAACTTTTCATTTACAAAGGGTTAACTCAAGGGCTATAATTTATAAGACTGCATTGATAAAACTATTCTTAGACTACATTGATAGCCCAGTAAAGAGCACCTATCAGTGTTGACCAAATGTACTGTACTTAGACTTTGGCGGGAAAGGTTTACTAAGAAAAATTAAGGAAATATTTAAGCTCAGTTAACTTAAATTAAATTATACAAATTTTGTTTGTTAAGTTAGTCAAATACTGGTAAGGAGACAGAAAAAGGCCTAAAGGTAGTACAAAAATATGCATACTTAATTCTCAGACAGTTCTCCTTCACCTTGCCCTTTACCTAAAATTCAAATTGCCGCTTCAGATTAGATTAAGAACCTGGGGAAATACCGAATCGTTTCCAATTGCGATAAGCTCCGTGTACAAACTATTGAAATACTATCTGCCTTGCAGTAACAAGTGGTTAGGACCTACGCGACATACTAGCTATAGATAGTGAAGATAACAAAGTCCTACATACAGACAATACGTCATTGCTAATGGTTATATGTGTTAGATACCTGTGATTTACGTTTGTAATTGGTTTTCATTTTTGCAGCAACATGGGTCAGTTCCCTACTGGCTATCGGTGCCTTCCTCGGAGCCCTTCCCACCGGATATATAGCGGATACAATCGGCAGACGGTATACCGCCATGGTCATGGACGTGCCTTTCATTTTGGCCTGGATTTCCATTAGCTTTGCCCAATCGGCCGGCTGGCTCTACGTGGGCAGATTTCTGATTGGTAAGTGATACTATATATTACACTGAACTTAACCTTGCTTAATGTGGGATTTATCCTAGGTATATCCACGGGCAGCTTCTGTGTGGTGGCTCCCATGTACATCTCAGAGATTGCAGAGACGAGCATTCGAGGCACCTTGGGCACTCTGTTCCAACTGCTCCTCACGATCGGCATTTTGTTGGTATATGTGGTGGGCTCGATGGTCACGTGGCAAACCCTGAGCATGCTCTGCCTTCTGATACCCATTGCTCTGTTCTGTGGCCTGCTCATCCTGCCAGAGACCCCAGTCTATCTGCTCAAGAAGGTTAGTGAACTGGCAATATGCATATTTTGTACTTAGCTGATCCCTTCCACCTTCCAGGGTCGCCGTTCCGAGGCCGCTCTCTCGTTGAAGTGGCTGTGGGGTCGCTACTGCGACTCCCGTAGTGCCATCCAGGTGATCCAGAACGATCTGGATCAGACAGTAGCGGACGCCTCTGTCATGGACCTCTTCAGCAATCGTGGCTCCCGCAATGGCCTAATAATCTCCGCACTTCTGATGGTCTTCCAGCAGTTTTCGGGCATCAATGCGGTTATCTTCTACACCGAGTCGATCTTCCAGTCGGCGGGAAGCTCCCTCAATGCCTCCCTCTGCTCTATTATCGTGGGTGTGGTACAAGTGATCATGACCCTGACTTCATCCCTGCTGATCGAGAAGGCTGGACGCAAAATACTCCTGATCTTCAGCAGTACGGTGATGACCATCTGCCTGGCCATGCTGGGCGCCTACTTCAACATGAGTAATAGTGGCAAGGATGTGTCGGCCATCGGCTGGTTGCCCCTGCTCTGCGTGGTGCTCTTCATTATCAGCTTCTCTGTGGGATACGGCCCCATTCCCTGGCTAATGATGGGCGAACTCTTTCTGCCCGACGTCAAGGGCATCGCCGTTTCCCTCACTGTCATGCTGAACTGGCTGTGCGTGTTCGTGGTGACGAAATGCTTTAGTTCCATGAACGAGTCGCTGGGTTCGGATGTCACCTTCTGGTTCTTCGGAACCTGGATGGCATTGGCCACTATTTACGTGGCCATTGCCGTGCAGGAGACGAAGGGCAAGAGTGCTAGCCAAATCCAAAATTGGCTCAGTGGTCGCTAGGTAGCCCGCAAGGGTATCCTGGATTTTAGAATAGTCTAGCTAAATGCCATTACACTCGTAGGTGAATAAGCCGGAAAAACAAGGAATGAGATTTATAAATACCTTTGTAAATGAGAAAAGATCCAGATTTTCATATATTAGCTAGGGATGTAAAGAGAAGCAATCCTTAAAAATCCATCTCTGACAAGAATGTATATTGTATATTTTAACAATCCAAGTTACATTCTTCTCATATCCTCGCAAAGGTAATAATTGGGATCCGAGGACATTATCACGCAAAAAGTACAATTAAACATATCTATGTTAAAGCATGTGCCTTATGTTTCAATTGACTTCCACGCTTACATTAAGTGTAGTGCAACTAGTTCCTAAGTACTCATTTTCGAAATGATTTGATTTCGCCACCTCCTCTTTTTTGTAGATCGTTCTTGTTGTAAATAAATATATTTGTTAAGATGGCAAAGACATGTAAATTATATACAGAAATAAATGCACATATATTTGATAATAAACGTAAGCTGTTCGGACAGAAGGGCACTGTGTTTGTATGGCAGACTCTTAGTGATAACCCCAGGGGCTCGTATACGCCCCTAAAACTGGGTTTGACCATTATCAGGCCTCTCCGGCGATCGGGTGGAGGTTGGCGACAAGCCACGCCTACACTTGGCGCCAGAGCTTTCCACCGCCCATCTCCGCCTCTTCCGCCTCCATGGTCAGTGTGAAGGTCATCGTCGGTTGATTGATTGATCGACAACGGAATCGCCAGATCGACGCACAAAACGCAAATTGAAATCGTGCCAGCTGCTGTCTCGCTTATACATTTGCATTAGATTGCCGGTATTTTTACAGTAAGAAAGGTTGACAAAGTATCTTTAAAATCTGTATTAAAATATTTCAATTATTTTGAATCCTTATAAAGTGTTTTATAAACATTTTCGATTACATACAGTATCCGTTCTTCTCAAGAAAGATCCTAAAACCATAATACATACTGAACTGAGCACTTCTAAATAAAAGTTTAATAAAAACCTTTAATATTTTCCATATGGTTTCTATATTATGCATCATATTTGGAGAATAAAAAGTCAATAAAAGTATATTGAATGTATTAATAAAATATATATATTTCGTTGGGTGTATTTAAATATTTATCGCAATTACAGGAAGCCCATCGAAGTCCGTATTTGCTTGGATATTTGCTCACATGCTCAACAGGTTGTCGACAATCAGCGATATATGTTTGCGGGCAGCAAATGGAAAAGTGGGAGTGATACTGTCACTGGGGATCATTAGGTGTAGTTGAAAGCCGGCGCCTATACTAGTTGCATCTGCCATTGGACGTTCGAGTGCCTGGTAAATAAATCGATTGGTTTGAATGGGTTTCGGATTAGGTAGGACAATATAAGGTTAATTTATGTCAACAAAAACCAGTGACCATATTACCACTCCGTTGTGTAAATGGGCAATAAATGTTAATAAATATTAAATAAATTTATAAGCTATTCTTAACTATAAAAAAAAATATATTTTATCCTTGTGAAGATTCATTACATTTTTCGTAGGTCTTCTTTGTCACAACTCTCTCTGTGTACTATGTATTTTTATCTTGCAGTGTGAAGGAGGGTTTTTCGGCAGCTTATCATATTTATGATGAAATATTACACCTTTATAGAGATAACTGTACGTTCTCGCACTATATTGGTAACCTACTTTAGGTAGACATAATTACAACCTGCCTTATCAATCCAATAATTGTTTACCGAAAAATGTCAGGTTAGTGAAAAATGTTAAAAATGGAATGAGAACTTGTTGTCAAACTGCCAACATCACGAGCCTCTCGTTGCCGCGATTGGATTTATTTATATCCGTACGTTACAGAAATCATTAATGCTCATTTTGGTTCATTAAAATGCTGCCAAGACTGCATAACCAGTTTATAAAAGCATCTGTTTTTCCTTTATGTTTAATTTGAGATCCCACATTAACTTCACTTTCAGGAGGTAAATTAAGCATTTCAGGTACTGATTGTGATTCCCATGTATATCATATTGCTTGTTCCGGTCGGCGTTAACCAGAATTCCCACTTCCCAGCCAACGTCGATATTATAAGTATAGTAACCAATTTGGTTGCCTACCCAGGGGACATTTCAATTAGCAGATGTGTGCGGCACGGCACGCACGTTACTGGCCGACTAGCCAAGCGACTTAATTGCGTATGTACTAACTGTATCGATAAGCCATCGGAATAAGTCAATCCCCCCGATCGGGTCCGGTGAATGCTAATTAACTTCCTCAAAGCTGTGATTCACACCGCGCTATCGACTCTCTACCGCTGATAACTATCGGCCAAATTACTCTAAAGTTTTCCACGGCACAGTCCGGAACTAGAGGTCTATGAACACCTTAACAGAACTTTAAATGTGTTTTTATAGGTCTGTTTGTTTTTCATTGTCAAAAAAGGCTGCGAGAGCGCGAACTGAACAATTGTCGACTAGACAGACCCAGACAAAGAGTTGATAAAAATCGAAAAAATTCCGAGCTCAACTCTCTCAACTGAGCTCGGTTCAACAATCGCGTTTAATTCGTTATGATAGTGGCTCTTGTCTGCGATATGTCTGGTACTAAACCAAGTACAGTGCCACTTCGATAACTCTGAAATGTTGTATTTATATTTAAATGAAAGTATTTGAACTCTTATTCTGATCAGAAGCAGCACTAAGAAGACGGTTTTGAATACCATTAGCAGACGAGTTTGAATATCTTAATGTCAGGACATGTAAATATTGTTAAAAAAAAATTATTAGTTTTAATGCAGGTATACAGCTTTAATTTAAAAATTAGCAAGTACATTGATCCTTTAAAAATATATAGAAAATTTGTGCCAAGAAGCAGTAAGCAGTATTTTGGCAGTCAACTTCATTGGTAAAGTTTAACGTTTCGCTAACAAATATCATTTGGCTTACTAACTTCAAGCATCCTATTTTACGGAAGTTTGACTGTACTATGCTCTAGTTGGGCAATTGTGTGCGAGAGATTCCTCTATATTGTAGAGGACGGTATTATCTAGACGCAGTTGCGACTAAGCAGACTCTGCGAGTATAAATACGTCTGTCATAATTCCGAGGCTCAATTTTTGCAAGCCCAACACAAAAGCGTCAAAACACTCGCGGACCGTCATCATTTCAATTCCGGCCGCCCATCCAAACAGTTAGCTCTGATCTCCGTGCAGTCAGATACTAAATTAATTCTCACATTACCCGAACACCGCGACCTAGTCTATCCGAAAGTGTTTCATTGATCGCCCACTAATTGATAATTTCGGCTCCAAAATGGGTGAGTCGTCGGCCTAGTTAATAAGTGTTGGTACTACAAGAGTGTTTGTTTTTTGATAACAAATAATTGTTTACCCCGCTGCCGCCGAGAGCTGATAAATTGATCATAGAGTGTCGCCTTGAATTATTATAAATATCAAATATGTATAATTATATGTTGTGCTGCTCCGATTAGGGCCCACACATAGCCATTATCGCACCAGACATGAGCATAGGTAGTGGCCCAAATGCAACCTAGTTACCAATTTCATTAGTTTCCATCTGATGTCGTAGCGATCGAGCCACAAATTGTTGTGCTGTGTTAGAGTAGGTGTCCTTATATTAGTTAACAGTAAAAAAATAAGGATACAGATTTTGATAATTGTGTGTTGTTATAGTTCTGTTCTTAAGATAAATAATAAGTTTTTTAACGTCTGCAGATTTAAAGGATTTACAATATAGCAAACTAAATTTAGACAGTCATTTGTTATATTATATTATATTATAAAGAAATCCTTGGGATAATTGTTTTAAAGTCACAATAATTGTATTCATAATTTGAAATTTATCCTAGCTGTGTGTTGTGTATTATGATAAAAATATAGGATATTACCAATGTATACATTTTTGGGCAACAGACTCTGACCATTTTAGTTAATACAGCTTACAATATGTAACATATATTTGGATTACAAAAACTTGGCTATTACAGATATACTATACTTTTCTTTTTTTTCTAAAATTCTCCACAAATTGATTAAATATTGACAGTAACTTCTATATTAAGCAAACAATACGCTCAGAACTGAGAAACACTTTGACAAATAAAGGTCCCCCTTAGGAAACGTAGAGAAACAGCGGAAAGTTTCTGACATTATTACCAATGCCATTTCCGTTGGGTGCTGATAGGTTAAGAAGTTTAAGATAACCTTACCGGGAAGAAGTTTATAAACTGCGGTGTCCAAATTATTCCAAAAGCTAATAAAAATCCGGTCAAGATAAGTTTAAACAATCAAATTGTAGGTCCTTCAACCATTTCAGAGATTACAAAAATCTGTTTGAATTATTGCCCAAAACACAAACATAAGAATTCCGTCAATGAGAGCTATAAATTAATGACGCTTAAAACTCTGCTAAATTTTTCATTCACAAATTAAGGAGTTCGCTGGTACTGAACAGGAAGTTGTACGTTTTTTGGAATATCAAGAACAAACTACAATTGCTTTTGCGTAATTCTAAAAATAATTACAATTTTTATTGATGTGGAGGATTATGCCATAAACATTGCACCACAGGGGATCATTTTTAAGTGTTTTATTAAATTCCGTTGAGTGCCCAGGTGTTTCTTGAGATACTTACACCCCAAGCAGATATGACAATCGCTGCTGTTATGAGAGCCTTTCACATCCCCCTCACGTGTCTCTGGGCTTGCCCACTGTAATTGTGTCAACAACTTATACCTGGAACTAACAAAATAACTCAAGGACACCAGCGCCAAAGTGCATCAGAAATTACTCAAGAATTATTAATCATAATCAAACTATATTTTACGCAACCGAAGAGGCCTTTGTTTTTGGTTGTCCAATGTAATTCAGAGTGTGAGTGGATGTGGCCACTTATAGATTGCGGCTTGGCTCTAAACCCTTAGAAAACAGGCAATACCTCCTATGGGAGGTATACATTTATACACTACAAATAATTATTCTAGTATAGTTTAAAAAAAGGTGCAAAAATGAATCTATTTTTTACTATAAAATCAATTTAAAATTAAATAATTACATATATTTTTAATATTGTAACGAGTCCAGTATAACCTTTACAAGTACATTTTTTTTCGAGTATATCGGGATTGAAGTGAGGTAGCAAGGCAGACGCCCTTTTGGCGGCGGGTCGGGCAAGCAAACAAATTGAGATTGGGGCACCGATTCCGCTGCAAGACCTTATCACATTACAACTGCAGGAATACTTACTATATGGGCCAGTTCAAGTGCAAAAAGCACACAAATAGCTCAACTGCGACCAAAACAACCGGCTCATCGCTGCTACAAAAATAAAACTAAGATGACAGAGAACGAGTATCGATGGGAGGGAATCCAGCTCCGATGATACTGCACTACCACTACCGACTGTAAATGGGATTGCCATGGAATGGCAGGCGCTTCCCTGATAAGATAATGCACGTGTAAGAGAGCTCGTCAATTCGAGTGTCTATGTGAGCATTATTGGCTGTGTATTGGCTGCCATATAAGGGGCAAAATCTTTAAATTCGCGCGATTCCGCGATCCGGACATCATTACAGTTCTCTAGTGAGACCCCAGCGGCTTCATCGTTAATTAAGGATCCTGCGCGAGTGTGGGATTTACTTCGTTTTGAAGGATTTTTTCTGTAAGCGTGTGCAAAAGTGAACAGCTAACTATATTCTATACCAGCATCAATCTGCTTAATATTCCCCTAATGCCGCCGTGCTCTAATGATTGCATAAAACTACGAAAAGTGTCAACCGTGATTACATGAACAATTACGGCAAATAGTAATCAGCAACTCAATTGCGACAGAAAATAATTTGTATTAGCTTTGTCAGTGGCACAATTAATTTTATTTTGTACCTCATCGCGTTAAATCATTATAATTAATGTACTTTATCAATTAATTTCTGCTGCCCAAGTAGTATCGCCCAACGGGAGCTCAGATTTTCCCAGCTAATGCTCTGATAACGTGATGCTTTTAAATTATCAGATATGGCGACAAAACTCCTAGTGAACGCGATAGAGTGAAACATTATTTGGCTTCCTCGCACATATGGCTGGCATGAGTCACGCCGTCCAAGACACCGGGCTGGGAATGCAGGCCACGGGCAGGGCCAATTTTCTGGCCATTGGGACTTACAAGCGATTGAATTACAAATGGGGATAGCATCATTAATCCACGTCAACTGAATCTCTAATGAGGAACTTTCGCTTTTCCACTGCTTACAGCTGCCACCGTACCCGCAACACCAGCCAGATGCCCTCAGTAAGGGAAGAGGAGAACAGTGCCAAGTACTCCTATACGGAAGTCAGTACGTTTCAGATAAGCGAAAGAAGCACTCGAAATATGGCGCCCGAGCCGGTCAAGTCGGGTCGTATTTTCCTAGCTGCCGTGGCAGGTGAGTTTATGGCTAGTGGAGCGGTATTTAAAAGACCCTCAAACAATTTATTAATAATTTTACCTTTGGGTAATTCAAAAACCTTACTGAAATGTTTAATTTTTCACTTGTTAATTCCTCAGCGAACTTAGCCGCCTTTGTGGTCGGCACCACCCTCGGTTGGACTTCTCCCATCGGCCCCAAGCTCAAGAGCGAGGACACCTCAGACTCCCCGCTAAGCAGACCCATAACAGCCTCTGAAGATGCCTGGATCTCTTCTCTGATTGCCATCGGAGCACTGGTCGCCCCCTTTGCCGCCGGTCCGCTGGCAGATCGCATTGGTCGGAAGTGGGTGCTCCTCTCCAGCAGTCTCTTCTTTGTCTTGGCCTTCGGCTTGAATATGGTGGCCTCTGAAGTTTGGATCCTCTACCTGTCCCGCCTCGTGCAAGGTTTCGGTGTCGGCTTCGTGATGACGGTGCAGCCCATGTATGTGGGAGAGATTTCCACGGATAATGTGCGCGGAGCCACCGGATCCCTGATGCAGCTCTTCATAGTTGGTAAGCCTGGAAGAAATTAAGAAACTATGTTAACCAATGGGTTAATTGTATATTTTTCTTTTCTTCTCAGCTGGAATTCTTTATGTTTACGCCATTGGACCGTATGTCTCCTATCAAGCTCTTCAGTGGTGCTGCATCGTCGTGCCTGTAGTCTTCGACGCTGTCTTCTACATGATGCCCGAAAGTCCGTATTTCTTTGCGGGCAAAGGACGTAAGTCGGAGGCTCTGAGATCCCTGCAATTCCTCCGGGGCCAGAGTGCTGAGGGCGTGCACGACGAGATGGCCGAGATCCAGGCCTCCGTGGAGGAGGCCATGGCCAGTAAAGGCACCATAATGGATTTGTTCAAGAACGCAGGCAACCGAAGGGCGCTGTTCATCTGCGCTGGATTGATCTGCTTCCAGCAGCTGTCCGGCATCAATGTGGTGCTCTTTAACAGCCAGTCCATATTTGAAAGCGCCAACACCGGCCTGGACCCAGCGATTGCCACCATTATCATCGGATGCGTGCAGGTTGCCTCCTCGGGACTCACACCCTTGGTGGCCGATCGTTTGGGTAGGAAGGTGATGCTGCTGACCTCCTCCAGCGTGATGTCCCTTGGGCTGGCGGCCCTGGGATACTTTTTCTATATGCAGCTGGTGAAGAACGACATCTCCAGTGTGGCTTGGATGCCAGTGCCGGCGCTGATCATCTACAATATAGTCTACTGCACTGGCTTCGGACCCCTGCCCTGGGCGGTGCTTGGTGAGATGTTCCCGGCCAACATCAAGTCGTCGGCCTCGTCCCTTGTAGCCAGCACCTGCTGGACGCTGGGCTTCCTGGTCACCTATTTCTATCCCAGCCTCGATGCCCTCGGTTCCTACTACGCATTCTGGCTCTTTGCCGGCTGCATGGTTGTGGCCTTCTTCTTCGTCCTGTTCATTGTTATGGAGACGAAGGGTCTCAGCCTGCAGGAGATCCAGGATCGACTCAATGGAAAGCGCAACTAGGAAGCAGAGACCCTGAGTTTGCCTACATCCGCGCGTTGATGTGCAAGTATTTTATTGGTTAGGTTTTAAGTCTAAACTCAATTGTTACATGTTTGCCTGTTAAAAAAAAGAAACTCTAGAAATAATAATAATTAAAAACATAAAACTAAGGAAAATGTTTTTTTACTTATTAACGAAACTTAAATAATTATAGAAATATGAATATACATAATAAGGAATTCTGTAATTGTTGTCTCACCGTTTGAACTTATCTTTTGACTTTTACAGAATGCCTTAGAGTATGCTTTAAAATATAATCTTGCCTCCTGACACATAAGGTAAAATATGTGTATTTTTATAAAAACTGAACATTTTCTATGAGTTTGAACATATTTTACTTTATCACAATAGCATTCAAAAATATATCATATATAAATATATCCTGCTCGTTGATAGCCAAGGCTTTGTTAGAAACACTTAACACTTAACATTGGAGATAATACATAATTATAAAAAATGGTTAAAACTAAAGGGGCCGAATTGGCCGAAATGGATTTCATCTTCATGGAAGATATACTGCCGAGATGGTCCAAAAATAAAACCACCACCCAAGAGTTCTTCAAGGATCACACGGCTGAGATGAAGCGAGTTGCGCCGGCATTTCGAAAACAAACAGATGCATCCCTCATCGCCGGTCATTATGCCGACAACCTCAAGGTTGGTGGGCTGCAGACGATAACCAAGACATGGCCGCGATCCACGGACTGGCGCGAGGAGTACAATCAGTTTGTAAAACGGAACAAGTGGTGCAATGAGAAGATATACAAGCTCTTCTTCGTGAATCCGCCAGTTCACTACTCACAGATCAAAAAATATCTCATGGACTTGCGCAGAACAACCTATATGTCCGATTACTCTCCCGATTATTATGTATCTCTCAAGTCTCGGCGTAAAGATAACTCAGTGTCCTCTATCGATCCCGGTAGCATTGACTACCAGACGACCTATGGTAACTACCACAATCGAATTCAGGAAATGGATCCCTTCAAGGACTTTATCAACCAGGAACCTAAGCCAAAGGATCTAACTGTGGGAGAGTTTGCCAAGGAAATGCGCAAACTTTTCACCAAGTACAATATGACCACATACTATGAGGACATCTGTCTGCCAGCATTGCTTAAGGCCAAGGATGGTGTAATGCCATCGGGACCCATCGATCGCTACACGTTGCGCAGGCTGTAAGCAGCACCTCCTCTGTTGACAATTAATTTTGACAAACAAATGGACTCTACACTGCATTTGTTTTCCTTAATAAACTTTACACAGATAGACTTGTTAAACAATAAAGCATAATAGCAGCTTAACGCAGTAGATAACCCACCGAACAGTAGTTTACAAGGCAATGAACCATTATCATCCTACACTGATATGGACATATTTACTTGTCCATCAGTTCCTTTGTTCCATCTCCCAACCATGCGCTGTAATCAAGAAAATATTTAAAATATTTTCATTTAATTTAATTTACACAAAAACTGACCATTAGAGTTTCTTGTTGTGTATTCCACTTATTCTTAAATAAGAGATTTAGTATCTTATTAAATAATATCAGCATGACCAGCCAGTTCTGCTATGCAATCAAAAAAGCTCTCTCTTTTTACTTTGGCAATAACATTATTAAAGTCGATTGGCTGAGATAATATAAAAACAAGAAGCTAAGACAAACCGGCAAGCACAAATTTGAATACCCTTGCAGTTCTTTCCTAAATTTAAATAGTTAAAAGAAAAAATTGATCTGACTTCTATCTACCATATACCTCTAAAAAAAAAAAATATGAACTGCGATTTTCCAATTTCCATGTTAACTATTTTCATTTCTGTAGATTAGCTTATTTTTGGTAAAAAATAATAATACCCTGCAATATAATAACAAATACCTGGAAAATAAAAATGTAATTCTTTGATAAACATGGACAAAGCACTAAGAGATAAGATTGAAGTGTTGTGAAATTATTATATTGAGGTGGTCCTCTTATCTTATCGCTTTAATGTTATAGAATATTATAGTTCAACAAGTAATACAATTTGTATTTTACAAATTTTAGACAAGCCTCCACATAGTGCTTCCATTTATACAAAAATATAAACAGTAGCTTGTATTTAAATTAAACTACTAGAAGCTTCTGCATATCGCGGTTATTCTTCATTTCGCATTGTGAGAAGTAGAATCGATAGGAACATATATAAGCATGATCGAGCAGTTTGAAACAGAGATAGCCGGACTCTCTTTAATTTAGTAAATCATGGAGCGAAAGCTTTCCAAAAAGATAAAAGCTACTTTTGCCTATAAAACAAAGCGGTGTCCGGGCCAGAGAGCTCAGTTACAGTGGAAATATTCAACTAAAAGGTCTTTCGGGAACACAATTCTAATCATTATATCGAAAAAATGGATCGCTGGTCGAATCGTGTTGCTGTTGTTACGGGTGCCAGCTCTGGGATCGGAGCGGCTTGCTGCAAAGATCTGGTGGCCAAGGGCTTGATCGTAGTTGGACTCGCTCGTCGCGAGGAGCGTTTGAAGCAGCTGAAGGAGTCTCTGCCGGCGGATCAGCAAGCGCGCTTCCATGGCCGCAAGTGTGACGTCAGCGTGGAGCAGCAAGTGGTCGACACCTTCGCCTGGGTGGATGAAACCCTCGGAGGCGCAGATGTCTTGGTGAACAACGCAGGCATTACCACTTCTTCCTTGGTTACCGATGCTGACAATGCTGCTGATATGCGAGCCGTCCTGGACACCAATGTCCTGGGATTCGTGTGGTGTGCCCGTGAGGCCTTCCGATCGCAGCAGAAGCGCAACGTCACCGACGGCCATGTGGTAGTCATCAACAGTGTGGTGGGCCACAAAATCCCTTCACTGCCGGGCTTTAATTTTAAGATGTACGCCCCCTCGAAGTACGCAGTTACCGCTTTGACGGAGATCCTGCGACAGGAGTTCCAGCTGAAGAAGACTCAGACCAAAATCACGGTAAGTTCGCAGAAGGTCTTTTAGCGAAAAATATATACATAAGTTAATACTTATCGTGATCACTTGTATATATTTTCTTTGATAAGCAAAGATAGGTAGTGGGCTGTTCTTATATTGCTTAATTGCCGCTCTTATCTTTTTGGATCATTAATATATGAAACAAAATATTATGTTTCGATAACTAACGTTGGCTCACTAATCATTCTACAATTATTTTTAAATCCATAGAGCATTAGTCCTGGAGCAGTCGACACCGAGATCATTGATGAAAAAATTAGAGAAGTTTTGCCAAACTTCCCTATGCTGCGCGCTGAGGACGTAGCCGATGCTGTCTCTTACTGCATCCAGACGCCTCCAAATGTCCAGATCCATGAGCTGACCATTAAACCCGTAGGAGAATCGTTCTAATCGATACATGTATAGATGGAATTGGATGTTTCACGAACTCCTAAGGGAGGAATTTGCACCATCAAGTGTCGCAAATGAAAGGAATACTAACGACTGAAGTATTGGATACACAAAAGGCCAGCTTCATGTAACACAAATAAACCAAAAATGTGGTTAACAGAGTGCAAATAAATAAAAATAATTATGGAATAATATTGGAGTAATAACTTAGTTTAATTAATTGGCATTAATGGTTCAGCGAACAAGCCGTAGCTTCGAAACCTTTGCAGTCCAATTACATATAATTATATTCTTTAAGGTGAATTCTGGCCTTCTTATTATTAAGGGTTTATAATATAAATTTAATAAATTACTTATTCCAATAAGGTCAACAGGTGTATGCATGGTAAGACACCGAACTCAAAAAGTTGCACTATGAAAAGTCCAGAAGAAAAAAGTCAGTCTCCACAATTCAGTTAAACAATGAAGTCCAGAAAGAGAGATATTGCTTTTAAGAATTAGGAATAAAATAAGGTAATATGCTAGGTTTCTCATTGTATTTCATAATAATCTTGAAATAACTATAAATAAGAACTGATGTCAGGGGAATACTTTAATAATAATGATGACGGTATTAGTCCCTATTCCGTCTGTATCTATTAGGATTCCTCTTTTCATAATCCTTATGTTTCATATATCATATAATACTTATAGTTCCCCAAATAGTATACGAGTAGTGGCTTTACAAGTAACATTTATTAAATCACTTAAACACATACATATCTTTAATATAGGAAGTACAGGGCCTTTTAGTTGTAGTTAATTACAATACGTCATGATTTTACGGGGTATATAACAGTTTGTCTGTATAAACACCGATTTCTTAAGTTTCTCACCTTCTGTATCACAGTTACATGGTTATTACAAACGTGAGTGCGTGTATGTTTGTTGGTTTTTTGTGTGTTTTAAACGCATACAACTAGGATAGACAACACATGCATTTGCATCAGTAAACACAACATACGTATGCATATATAACTCTGAGCATATGGAACTAGCATATAAAGTAACTACATCTGTTGCTGGCGCCAAGAATGTGGCCCAACTTAACATCTAATAAAAACCAGAGTATAAATATAGTTTTGATTACAGTTTTGAGTACGTAACCAGCGTTGAAACGTTTTCTTTTGGTTAAAAACTAATAATACCGTCATCGTACAGTCAGTACAGCCAGTAGTACCTCCGCTAATTGCTTCAGTTTACAAATTGTATTCACTTTGCCGGAGCGAGCATCGAGCGGGCAATAACCAAATACTAAAAGCATATTGCGCAGCCGTCTGAAGTCTTTTGAAAATAGCACACTAAGGAGAAGTTTACGTTACGTTTTCGCTTTTTGCTTAGGTCTAACAAGTACATACAATAGCTCTAGAGTATATCCATGTAGAGTCCACACAATATCCTTAAAACTATAAATATGCGGACACAGGTGTCACTTGTATATAAGTATATATATATAAATATATATCTTGGGGGAGGGCAGGCTTCAGGGAAGCCTCCATACCCTGTATATAAAAATGCACTGGCAACACAACTGGCATCGTCCGGTGGCCGGCAATAGTAACTAACTCACTTTGATGTAGACGGATACGTTTGATATTTGCACCCGCCGCTGCCTCCCAGATTCTGGAACGAGTGCTCGTAGTCCCTTGGCAGCGAGGAGAGGGCATGGGCGCCTTCGGTGCCCGAAATAGTTTTGATCAAACTATTCGAATTCAGGGATTCCAGCTCGTGTGTCTCCGAGTTAGCCAGTTCCACAATAGCCGAGCTGGTGGGGGTCAGCAGCTGCTCGCTGGCGATCACCTGGCTAGGTTTGCTGCAAATTGAAATGAATAATTAATTTAGAGATCATAAAGGAGTTATTTATAAATATTACCGCTCGTAGAACTTGCTGCCGGCACTGTTGCGGTGGCTGCTTATCAAGGGCCACTTGAGCTCCAGGAAGCCGTGCTGCGGCCCGGCCACCCTCAGCAGGCTCATCAGGAAAAAGGTGGCGTAAAACCAACTAACGATCATGACCACCACCAGGAAGACTCCTATCTGTATGTAAGGCAGGATATTGGAGGCCATCATGATGCCGCCAGCCAGTCCCGTAGTGGTAGCCGCCATCACCGTGGGTCCTATGATCCGAGACAGTACGAACTGGGTGGCTGCTAAACGCTCCTTCACCGGAGACATCCGGTAATGAATGCCATAGTGCAGGCTAAAGTCCACCGCCAGTCCAATGGCCGTGCTCACCGCAATACTCTCGAGGATGTTGAGCTGCCAGCCCAGCAGAATGAGCACAGCAACGGTATTGAAGATACTCAAGGACACGGTTAGAACGGCATATACGGAGATTAGGATATTGACCGTGAAGCATAACAAAACGATGAGCGATGCAGCCATGGCCAAACAAATGGCAATCAGGGTGTCGTGTGACAGTGTGTCCTGCACATTGTAGAACTTGAGGTCGCTGGTAAACCAACCGCCCCGGAGTTCCGTAGGCGCCGTGACCAACTGCTCCTGAAACCAGGTCTCAACCGACTCGTAAAAGTCCTTAACATTGATATAGATGGTGCTGTAGGCCACATTCGACTCGAACTTGATGACCAAAGCTTTTACAAACAGAGGTGTTGTCGACGTTGAGTAGTTGGTGTACTCTGCACTTTCGTTTCCACCGATCATTCCCGAGTAATCTTCAGAATGCGTTCGTGAAGAAAAATCTGCAAACTTGGGTCCAGCCACTCCGGGTTGGAAAAATGTGGTGTCATACATATTGGCGACGCTCTGCGGCAGGCAATACTCGAAGATGTGCGGATCGAATGGGAACTGGGCATCGCAGCAGGGCGAGCGATCTTTGCGAGTTATATCCATGTCGTCAATGCATCTTAAATACAAAACGTGTTGTTTTATGAAATATTCAAATTAAGGATAAAAATCTATTTAACTAAGCAGTTATCTATAAATAATATATTTACCTGCGCTTCATGAAATCGATTAGATTCTCAATGAAACAATTGGGAAGCAACAAACCCAAGGTCTCTTTGTAAAATGGCTGCTGCCGCACACTCTGGCAAAAGTCGAGCATCCAGAGCTGCGCCGTCTTGCTGGATATATTAAAATTATTGTCGTAGTGTAAGCTGCCGTAGGAGTTGGGATTCGTGTAGTCGCCATCGTCCGCCGCCTGGATGCCCCAAACGAAGTGCATTGGCATCTTGAAGTTCTCGTACGCCTGCAATGCCTTTTCAAACCAAAACTGTTGCTTGAGACTTGAATACATCTCGAATGGATGCCGGGCAACGAATAGCTGGAAGTGCGACTTCTCCGGCAACTGCAGTCCTGGATACCAGAACACAATGACGGCGCTAGACGCGCCCAAAGCGCCGAAGACAAGTAACCACAGATAGGCATAGTTCAAGATACTGTGCGTTATGCACTCCTCGAACAATTGACAGAATCGGTTAATTGACTTCTTGCTGGCATGGATCAGTTTCTGGGCGATTGGACGGCGGCACGACATTCTGCTGGCAAAGAGTCGTTCCATGATCGAAACCGAGGCCGGCAGCCAAGTGATCATAAGCACGTAGTTCGTCACCACAACCGTTCCTGCAAAGATTCTGAAAGAGTGCACAATATTTCAGTTTCTGAAAAGACTTTTATGTCGTATGGACTCACCCAAAGCATTTGATGGCCGTTATGGAGCTGCTATAGGAGGCGTAAAAGGCGCCTGCGGTGGTCAGCGAAGTCACGAACATAGAAGCAGCAGCATGTCGCATTGTGAGTGCCATAATATTCTCCAGCGACTCCGTGTGATCACTGTGTTCCAGAGGCGTGGGCAAAGCACTCTGCGCTTGAGAGGACAAGGTGCATCGATTGCTGAACCTCTCCGCGAGAACACATTGCCAGATTTTCAAAAACAAAAAGACATCATCGGCGCCAATGCCTATTATCACCACCACAGCCAGCAGGTTCATGTACGGAAAGAACCCGAACTCAAACACAATCGCATAGAAAAAGTAGGCCAATCCCAGCGAGAAGCAAATCGCAATGCAGGACATGCACGTGATGAATGCCGATCCGGTGTACAGCCAAACGCTGGCCATAACGAAGGCTCCACCCAGGGAAACGAGCCAGACGTCGGACATCAGCAGCTCGTTAAACAGCTCGTTCTCCAGGCCCAAATCCATGGCTATGACTTCCACTAGCTCGTTGCTTAGTGTCCTGAGAAATCAGTCAAACATTTCAACTCACTTAGAAATCTTTTACAAAAAATAATAAATACAAAAAAAAAAATTAATGAATATAAATAATATTAAAAAAATGGACAAACTTCGGGCCATGAAGCTCAGAGAAAAACATTTGAGGAATATGGATGGAGTTCACATGGATTCCCTATTGCCTTCAAAAATAGACTACATTAGTACCTCGAGAGCGGACTATGTGGACCATACGGCCACTTTTGTTCATAACCCCCCATCTAGGCAGACTCAAATGGATCCCTCCCTAATAACTGGCCACTTTGCGAACAATTTGAAGGTGCGCGGCGACGAGGAGAAAACAAAGACATGGCCTCAGTCCATGGACTGGCGTGAGGACTACGCCCAGTTCGTCAAACGCAACAAGTGGTGCAATGAGAATCTCTACAAGCTCTTCTTCGTCAGTCCGCCCGTTGACTACCGCCTACTGGAGGACTACTTTAAGGACTTGCGCAGGTCCATCTACATGTACGATTACTCTCGAGATACGTACATATCGAAAATGAGTCAAAGACGATCGGTTTTGGGAGCAAAGGCATTTGAGGGCGACTATCTTACAACCTATGGATGCTACCACAATCGCCTGCAGGATATTGAGCCTCTCAGGAGCCACTGTTACCCGGAGGCTCCGTTGAAGGACATGACGCTGGACAGGTTCTCCGCCAATATGCGCAAGCTCTTTACCAAGTACAACGTGACAACTTATTTCGACGAAATTTGCGCACCGGCTCTGCTGAAGGCAAAGAACGGGATAATGCCATCGGGACCCATTGATCGTTATCAATTTCGCAAGTATTAGGCTGAAACTGGGGTACTTACACCTCTTCCCACTCGTGGAACAGTGGCAGGACACGGTTGGATTGCGCCACCGGCACAAATATCATGGCGTACTTCAGGTAAACGTTGGAGTCCTGAAATATTGCATGTATAAAATTAAGCAAGTGCAAATAAACATGCTAAATACTTACATTGGTTTTCATAAACGTAAAATCGGTGAGAAAGTTCAGCACGTTGAACACGATGTTGTGACGCTTGCACTCCTCGGGTGCCCTACAGTGCGGGATCTCGTTGCAATGGTTGTCCATTTTCAGGTCATGGAAGTACTCATAGCATCCGGTGAGCAGGGCCTGGAGCGAGCTAACGTCCTCGACGGTGAGGTCGAAGCAGGAACTCTTATTGGCCAGCATGGCGGCGTAGTTGGGCAATGACCAGGGCCGGCAGCACTCGGTGGTGAGCAGCTCCGGCTCGCAGAAGGCCTGATAGCTGGGTACCTGCGTGATTTGGTCTTGCAGCTGGCACATGGCCAGCAGGCCGTTCAAGTCAAACAGCGAATCGGTGGCATTGGGCCCGATTCGATGGACTACGAAATGGGAGTACTCCTTGCGCGGCGATGAGTCGCAGAAGAAGCCCTCAATGGGCTGGCGGCGGTGTGCATCTACCCAACTGTCGGTGGGCAAGGTTGCAGCTTGTTTAAGCAGCCGCCACGTGCTCTTCTTGGTCTGCACTCGCTCCCGATGCTCTTCTTCGTCCACCGACGTGGTATTGTGACCATACTCAATCGGCTCGCTACGTCGAGTGGGCTCCAGAGACGAGGAGGAGGCGCTATCGTTAGTAATCTCGTAGTCCCGGAATACCCCGCTGTCACCCATCCACGTGTCTTTATCCAGATCTGCGACCGGTGCACTTGTGGCCTTCAATCGCTTCTTAAACTGCATCATCTTTTGGGTCACGACGTCGTGATGCTCGTGATTGCTTTGGTTCTGCTCCTTGCGCCGCTTATTCTTGGCTCTGTTTCTCTGCTTGTTCCGGTGCCGCTTGTGATTCGGATGCTGTCTGGTCTCCCCGAGACCCTGCTCCACGCGACGCTTCTCCCACAGATCCGATGGATTTGAGAAGAGCGCTCCATGGTGGTCCGTCTCCTGTAGCAGGTTGTACCACGATGTCAAGCGTTTGCCTATCTTTGTTCCGCGCGTCTCGAAGCCCTGAAATATATGTTTTTAATATTACTTGGGCATGAAAATACACATGTCGGTTCTAATTACCAAGGTGGGATCGCTGAAGTCTGGCAGCTTGTTTAGGATGAGGGCCACTATGATGCAGGCGACGCAGTAGACGGCTATGGAGACGACCACCAGGTACGGCCGTCTGGCCAGAACATGGTAGTACCAGTTCATTTTCTCCGAGTCAAAGCACAACATGTCGCAGCTAAATACAATATTCCAACCCTCTTATCCTGTCATCATTGTCCCGTTGTGCTCCCGTTGCTGCATCAGTGCATCCTTGGTTGTCCTGGATGGCTGCCTCCAATAACCTTGAACTGGTCTGCGGCGCTCCTTGGGACCGTGCCAAAATTGCTATTGTTTTGCTTTTGTTATAGATACTGCTGCGCTGACTGGCCAGCTTTTTCTCGGCTCAGCTTAGTTCCACCTGTTGAATCGCATTTTCTCGGAGGTGCGCGGCGGTGCAATTAAATCAGGGTACTTGGAATTAACAAAATCAAATCAAAGAAAAACAATCAAAAACTATGCGAATAAGGATAATGCAGAGACGGTGAAATAACAACAAAAAAGCAGCAAAGGATACTAGGGATGTGAAAAGTCGATCAAAATATCAACATATCGATATTTTTGTAATACACATAAATATTCATATCGTGCTATTTTTTATGTTTTTTTCATACTTCCTTATGGGGGAAGTGATCATATTTTAAGGGTATTTTCTTGATGAGTAAATGACTAAAAGACTGAAAAACTGAAAATTTCGGCAAAGTATAGCGATAGTTAGCTGATATTTCCAGCCGTTTGTATGGGAACAGTTGTTGTTAGTTGAAAATATCGGCTAATTAACACGATACATAGCCGAAAATTTAATTAATTTAGTCATTCAGACTACAAGAAAAAAAATCTAACTTCCTTATTTCAACATATTTTCATCTACTTCATTTTCGATTATTTTACAATTTCGGTTTTAATTTAAAAAAAATTAATGACTATATATTATACTAGCCATAGGAACGATCGGTGAATGTAGAACAAAATGTGAAACATAATACTTTGGATTTTAAATGTTCTGTATAAATATCTAATAAATGTTAAACATTACCACAAAACAAACTTTTCAAATTTGTTATTCAATCGGAATATTTAGCCGATGTTTTAAACCTTATAGGAAAAAGCCAAAAACAAATTTTAACATTTTTTTTTTAAGTTACCTTTTATATTTCTCTATAAAAATCTTTAATTTATAGGAACTATCCACAGTGGATTTTTATCAGTATTCAGTCGATATTCAACTATTTTCACTTCCATATTTCACTGATGTGTGAGTCAGTCAGAAAATAGTTGTTTCTGTGAAAAAATTATTTATCTGGTGGAAAAACCTATTTGTTTATATAATGTTTTGAATTTAAAATTAAATTTTTTTTTAACGAAATTTTTTTTGTCTTAATAAAATAAAAAAAATAAATAAATAAAAATAAATAAAATAAAATAACTTCCGAAAATCTAGCTATAGCCAAGAGTAGTTGTCAGCACTGAGAGTTTTCTAGCAGTGTTGCAAAACGCAAATTTCTACTTGTGCAATGTTTTGTAATCGTATTTACAAATAGTTTAAACTTAATTTTATTAATAAGAAATGCTGCGACGTGCGCAGTGCTTGCTGAGGCTGCACAGCCATGGGCGCCAGTCAGTTGCCACCCTCACCCGCCATAGAAGCTACTCGACGGATGAGGCTAATCCAAAGCAGAATCCGAGTGCAAATCCCAATCAGAGGGCACAGAAGCCGGCCAAAAACCTGCCGGCTGTGAGGAATCCATTCGCTGCAGCGCAGGATAGGACGAAGGACACCTACCTCACCATGGTAGAGATCTTTCAGGAGCGCGATGTTCACCGTCGCAACCATGTGGAGTTCATCTATGCGGCTCTGAAAAATATGGCAGACTTCGGAGTGGAGCGGGATCTGGAGGTCTACAAGGCCTTGATCAACGTGATGCCGAAGGGCAAGTTCATACCCACCAACCTCTTTCAAGCGGAGTTCATGCACTATCCCAAGCAACAACAGTGCATCATAGATCTCCTGGAGCAAATGGAAGACTTCGGGGTGATGCCGGACTACGAGATGGAGGCGATGCTTCTCAACGTGTTTGGCAGGCAGGGACACCCTCTCCGCAAGTACTGGCGCATGATGTACTGGATGCCCAAGTTCAAGAACCTGTCACCATGGCCACTTCCCGATCCAGTGCCGGACGATACGCTGGAAATTGCTAAACTGGCAGTGGAGCGTATGTGCACGGTCGACTTGCGGTCGAAAGTCACCGTGTTTCAGACGAGCGACCTGAAGGACGCCATCGACGACACGTGGATAGTCAGCGGAATGAGCGCGGAGCAGGAGAAGCTGCTGCGAGAGCACTCCCGCCAGAAGGCTCTGTATATCGAAGGACCCTTTCACATATGGTTGAGGAATCGCCGGATCAACTACTTCACCCTGCGCGCCGATCCGGATACCCAGTTTCTGGCCCAATTGGATGAACGGCAGTTGGACGACGATGATGTGTCCAACATTGAGGTTCCGTTCTTTGGGCGCGCTCCTCCAAGGCGACACAATCAGCTGGGGAAACTGCGTTCCGTGCATCAGCAAGACGACGGTACCATTTTAGCCATCTGCGCCACTGGTACCTCTACGAAAGACTCCCTGCTCTCATGGATTCGCCTGCTAGAGGCCAATGGCAATTCGTCGATCGGAGAAGTACCTGTGCTCTTCCGGTTTACATCAACAGTGCCAGCCAAGGCGGAGGAGATTGAAGGACCAGCCAATGTACCAGCAACAAGCAATGCCAGAAGTAGTCAAGATGAATCACCAAGCAGCAGACGGGAATAAATTAATTGTTGAGCAAATATCTGCGTTATCTTTTTTACTGACTTAGGGGTATAGTAGTCCCAACTTTAATTAAAAATTTACACCTTGCAATGGCACCGAATTTCAAGCTTTTAACCTTCCAAGGATAAATTAAAGTTATTTTAGAGGTTCTTTACCTTTAATGTGATAACAAATCTCCATTTCACACTATTAACGAGATGCAGTTCCATGTGATTCCACTTATTCTTTCATAATTTTATTCAAGACTGCATTATAATTCATTTTTCTTGTTTTGTTTCATAAATAACAAGTACGAAGAATAGGGGGAATTAAATCGAAAATATACAGTAACGATTATCTTGGTGTCACTTTTTAATTAAGTTAATGTAATTAAAGGGGTTTTTACCGAGCTTAAACGAAAAATCACAGAACCCGAAACTAAGAGTACAGAAGATCTGCCTAGGATTTAACGCCTCTCTTTAACCGCTAATTAAGAATATCTATATATATACATGTCATCTGTGTTTGAGATATATATTGTAATGTCATTGGAACTATCCAGCTGTCCTGTAGCTACCGGGGCTGCTCTACTTTGTGACGATGGTCTTGTTGACGGGAAACACCTGGGTGACCACGCCGATGCCCTTGCTGGTTCCCTCCCGGAACAGGATGCGCATCCCTGGACGCACGTACTCCGGATGGCCAACGAATTCGAACATCACCGAAGCACAATCATTGGTGCCCAGCCGCTCGCCGCCCATGATGCCTCGTATGACGGCCGTCTGGCGGATGCTTCCGATGTGCACAGTGGTCTGAAAGCCGACGTAGATGGCCGTGGCGTGGAATAGAACCGATACCTTAGCCTGGAAATCAAAAAAGTTACATTTAAATATTATTGATACCAATTAACCCTTAACTTACCTGAAAGAAATAAGTGCCACAGGGCTCATCCGGACTGTTTCCCGTATCGCCAAGCAGCACCATGCCACTCCGCAGCGTGGGCAGGTCCTGGTCTAAGCTGAACGAAAGCGAGGCACTCTGGCCAGCTCGAACTACACGGCAGGGTGCCTTATTGCGATGGATGGTATTGACGGTCACGGGATGGAAGCTTCCGTTCGGCAGCGGGCCAATCTTCATTGGCATATTTTCGGTGAGTACGCCCTGGACTAACAGGCCACCAACCACGGGACCGACGTCAGACACTCGAAAAATCTCGTCCACCTGGAACTCGCAGGACTCCTGCTCAAGGCGATCCTTCTCGGCATTACTGATGCCCGGCGATAGGACGTACAAGAACTTTGTGACTAGATTCAAGCCCGTGCCGGTGACATTCGAGACGCAAAAAATGGGAACAATGTTTTCGGAGACCTGGTTCGAGCCGGCGGAGATGGCCTCATCTGTGTTGGTCACCACAAACGGAACCTTTCGGCAGCCAATGGTGGTCAACAGGTTGCATAGCTCCTGCACTGTGGCATCCGGCGATGTGATATCCGTCTTGGTGACCAGTATGAAAAATGGCATGTCTAGAGCTCGGACAATGGCCAAGTGCTCCTCGGTGGTGTCGTTGCATCCACTGCCTGCGGATACTACCAGCATGGCGTAGTGGGGCGAGTAGCCGCTTAGCGCTTGAACGGTGGTCCGCATGTACCGACGGTGCCCTGCTAGGTCCATGAAGGTAACCAGCTTGCTGGACCGGTCACTGATCTCCTCTGCTGTCATCATTTCATTGTATTTGTAGTTCACCACATTGCCCAATGCATCGAAGCCCAGCGTCTCGTGGGAGATGCAGGAGGTGCGACCTGAAGGAGATGGGACTGTCACATATTGTCTCAAGTTAATCCCTTAAAAGGCTCTTCTTACCCGACTGAATCTCGTGCATGTGCCGGAACATGTTGAGCCGTGCCCTGCCATGTCCATTATCCAGTTCATCCTGTGTGAGTACTCCCAGCAGCGTAGACTTTCCGGCATCAGCTCCTCCGAGCACCGCCACCCGCACCTCGATGTTGTGCTGGTCGTCAGGTATCTTTCGAACCAGTACCTCGGCTACAACCCGTCGAGCACTGATGGTTTTCCGACGGAGCACCGAGGTGCTGGCTCCCAGGTGGTGAGCCATCTGCTTTAGTGTCGTGAGCGAGGCGTTCATGTCCTTGTCACTAAGTCCCTGGAGGTATCCAGCATCGGATACACCGATCTCGTAAATGGCTTCACCGTTTCCCTCACGCAGCCGCCACTTCATCTGCGTTACCAGTTGCTCGAATCGCTGCTTCGATGGATTTACCAGCTTAAGCTTGTACTCCACGTTACCAATCTGCGGCTCAGGCGGCAACATTCCCTGCTCAAAGTCGAAGATCAGGTTGCCACGCTCAGTGGGGATACCACCTACTAGGCTAAGAGCGCACTCATTGGAATTGGCATCCGTCTCGTAGTCGCTGCTGCTGCTTCCTCCTCCGCTGCTGTTGCCATTCAGCTCCGGCTCCTCGTCAAAGCCGTCGTCCTGGTTCGGATCGAAGAGGCTCAGGAAGGACTCCATACTGTTAGTGGCTGGCTAAAATGAAAATATAGCGAACAATAAGATAAAGCAATCTCATTATTTCCATCTAAACAAAGAAAGAACGAATTGTACCGAAACGCCAAAACAGTTTTGGCCCAATTGCGACATTGAGATCCAAACAAAAGTTCGCATATTTTTAAAAACAGTTGTGGCAGAAAAAATAGCATTTAAGGTCTCAAAATATTGTTAAATATTAATTGAACATTTTTGTAAGTTAGAGAATTTAAAATATTTTTAAATTAAAGAAAGGCACGTTCACTATATGCGCGAAAAGTCGAATAACTCTAGGCTCTTGGGAGCACTAACTGAGCGCACCTTCGTTTAAGACCATTCCTCAGCGGCATAAAAAAAAAAATAAATGTGACACATATAAAATAAGTTTCTTTAAGAACTTAAAAACATAAAAAAGCAACATTTGATAACACTGAAAATATATATAAGTAATATATAAGTAAGTGATACCAGTCAAATAAATCTTATTATAATTTTATAGGCCAAAAATTAATTAATTTTTTTGTTGTTGAAAAAAAAAGTATCATGAGATTTCTTAACCGCGTCAGTGTATGCTTATGTATCCATCAAGTTTTTCAGTTTTTTTTTTTTCTTTGGCCGTCCTCTTTGACTTGCAGCGACCTTGAAAACGCTTGTTTATGTTTGCCACGACGTTTGCCTTTGTTTGGATACACACGAACAGAGGGGGATAGTGGGAAAAGCGGAGTAACTCCTCACCAGAAACTTATAGTAATTCACTAAAATCACACTTTAAAAGAAGGTCCGATATGCAATTTATACAAAAACAGTTCCTATTTGCGCGCGGGCCTGGCACAAATTATCGATTTTGGCTGCGCTTCACATTTGCCCAGGTCCAAATTTGTTATTCGGTTATCTGCTTCTGGGTTCTCTCCGAATTCGTGCTTTCGATTTTGTTTATAACCTGCTCTGCTTTGTGCTCGCGAACGAATGAATGTGCGAGATACAAGCCCAACTACGTACGGGGCACGACGAGTACATAAATAGGATTCAAGAGCTTTTGCGATACCCTACAGTGCAGAGCATATGCGTGGGAGTAACTATTCATTCTAAGCATTCTCGAATTAAAACAATAGTAGTAGTAGCTTAAAAGCATTAAGCTTGTTAACGTTAACACACTTTGAACTATGAGATAGAAATGTAATTAGAAACTTAAATAATTTAACGAACCGCATCAACAAGTCGACCAAGCCCTCAAGGTTTGGCCCGTATGTATTTTGGTTAGCTTTTTCGCGTCTTTTCGCAACGTTTGCTTCTGTTCTGGTTTTCTACACACAAGTTTGTTTTGATCGAATCAGCTGCGTCTGACGCTATATCACGAAATCGATTTGCGACCGATTCGCGGAAAGCTTTCTGCTCGAATTGCGGGGAATTACTGGCATTACTACGTGTCACCCGCAATCAATGAATGCAAGACCCCCGATTTCTCCGGAAACATACATATGTATACATAATAAACATTGCGATTTCATCATCCAAACGGAAACAATGTCAATGCACTCCACACTCACATTTCACAATTGGTGCAATGGGCCAAGAAACTGGTTTTCTGATGCAATAAGTCCCAATTGTGGATGACTTCTTCGTACAAGAATTATGGTGGTTTGTTTTCCATTTCCTTTACTCTGCCATGATAATGGGCACTCCTGGTACTCTTGGGTGCTTTCAGTAAACTTTATAATTTTGGCGGGAGCGATTTAAAAGCACGAAAACATGATTTAAACATTTATAAAATAATTCATGACGCTAGTGTTGCCAGTTCAGCTTATTTTAGGCTATAGCTATAGAGCACAAAGAATAGCTGAGTCTAGCATATTTTAGCATTAATTTCATTCGGGACATAATTGATTTTATAATTTATATTATTTATTTTACGTGTGCTTTTTTATTAAAATTTAAAAATTTTTGAAAATTCAATCTTTATTTACAGGTTTTTAACACGGTTTATTTACATTTATGCTACCATTTTAAGATGTTTTAAATGACTGAACTGATGAAAAATTGGCAAAATATCACTATAGTTGGTCCATTTTTTCAGCAGTTTTTATGGGAACATCTGTTTTTAGTTGAAAATAACGAGTAACTATCGCCGTACACAGCCGATATTTTCAGTTATCAAGGGAATACCCTAAGTGTGGTTGCCGGCATTCCCGCTGGTAATGTTAAAGAGCAGGAAAGGCCACATATATTTCCGCCTTCGCGGCATCTGGGCACACTGTTTGAAGGCGGCAAAAATTTAAATGTAAAAAATAAATCTCATTACTGCATTGCAAAGAAAAACAACAAGAGATTTCCTTTGACGAATTAAGTTTGTATTCTGCAAAGTGATGGAAAATATAAGCAATTTTATTTAATGGTTAACAAATCGATATTTTAGGTTTATTGAATTTACTACTTTTGGACAAACATAAAAATTAGATAAAAAATATTGCAAATATTTTTAAATTTCTTTTCTCAAACCTAAGCTAAAATGCTTGAAGTAGAGATGTTAGAATACATCCGCTCGCCAGAGGATATCTATACTCTCAGTAACTACAAATAAATGCCATGAACTTACCCATTAATATGTTATGTTTAAATACAAACACAGCTTACATTCATTAATGTTTACGTTTTATTTTCTTATCATTAACATTATTACTTTATCACAAATATTTTAAGCATTTTTACATATGTCGTTAGTTACAATGATGTGTATATGTTTTTCTTAGGGATTTGCTATATGCATATGTATGTACAAGGTCTGCTCTGTTTGGGTTCCATTTGATAAGGTTTCCCAACTTGGGAGCTTGATACTACAGGTTTCGGTTTCGCTTACAAATTGTTTACTACTCGCACTCATTTTTGGATATCTACAGCAGGGGGACACTTGCCTATATATATTTAACATATATATAAACTTGGAGGAAGTTTACGATTTGCTCTATTAGTTTGCCATGGAATGCTCTATAACTTTAACCTTTAAACATTATGACATTACATTGATTTCACTAAACTCTATTGATGATTTTCGCTTAATTACTGCTGTTTTTCTTATATATTTCCGTTTCTGGTTGAAAAGTCAAGACGTACGTATGTGTATCGAAAGAAATCGCACAAATGATATGGCAAAATGTTGAACACTTATAGTCGTTTAGCCCTTGTCTATGATATAGTTCCTTTGCAATACTTTCTGTTTGCTTTTAATACGAATTTCTGATATGCTAATGCCTTGATAACAATTTCCAATGAACAGTACGTTAATCGAGAGAGTTTTCCAACTATTTGAACTGCCCAAACTGCGGTCATCGACCCATTTTATGGCCCATAAATAATATTTACAAATACTTTCGTTGTGTGTGTGGTGTGTCCGTCAATGAGGTGCCGGAAGTGGCCAAAATCGGGCTCATCAAATCGCCATTTTGAAGTAGAATCGACTGTGTGTGGCTCGGCGCTTTTTATCCCGGACTCGACCCGCATAAATCATTTTATTAGCTTATTAAAAACTTTTCCATTTATTGTCATCGTTTTGCGCTATCGTGCGCACAAATCCGTGCCCTGTTCTTGTGCTCCGCCGCTTTTATTGTGCTCTATACCCATTCAATCGCTCGTGAGCTTATTATCGGGGCTGAGGGGGAATGCCATTTTTACTTGGGGTTCGGGATTGTGGCCATGGTGGCCTGGGGTGGCCATCGCATATTTTTCTAAACTTTTCTTTATTGCTCACTTGTTGGCTGTCGCTATTAGCAGTGGCGAACGGAGAGTGGCGAATGGAGAGAGTGGAGCGGGAAAATGGTGATGCGGGGAGCGGCTGCTGGAGTGACCATTAAATTCAAATCTGCTGCTGTTTTTGGCGCGTGTTTAAAAGTTAAATAATGACCAGCACCGGGCACGCAATGGCGCAAGACGTGTCCAATATAACTTTTCCTTTTTTCTGGGTTTTTGTTGTATTTTTTGGGTCTGCTCCGACTTTGATCTTGGGCAGTTCAAATAGTTGTGGATTTGCTTTTTTCGGCTTAGGCAGGAAGGGATATGTTTGCGGGATAAAAAGATTTAACAACGAGCTTCGTTTCGTGGCGTGGAGTCCAGGGCCTGGAAGATAAGTTTCACCTTTGGGGGCGGCCCCCTTCAAATTAAAAACTGAACTCGATCGGAGGCGCTCCGATATACACCAGTCAACGTATATAGTATACAAGTAAGACTACACTTAGCTTAAACATTTACAAACGAACAGAGACACAGACACACGCGTTACATATAAATAATCGTATTGAAGCTACACTTCTAGGTCTAAGAGTTACTTCTAAGCGATGCCGCCGAACAGGATTTTCATATGTAGTTGCGGTCACAGGAACAGTAATTGGAGTTAAACAACAAAATAATAATTACTTAAGTATTTTTGTAAATAATACTCCTTTGACCGCAGCTCCACATGTTTAGTTAGTAGTTCTCTGCCACTTCGATTCGGCTTCGGGCTTTGGGCTGCTGCTGTGCGCCAGTCTTTTGGTTTGGATGCCAGGATAATGACAGGATGATGCTTAGACGCAGCTCTCTGGCCCGGGCAGAGTGTCGGTGATGATGTGGTTGCGCCCGGCCGCCGACTTGTGCGTGATGGTGTTTAGCTGCGACGGCGACAGGCTTGTGCCAGCGGCCATCACGGAACCCATTCCCATGCCCGTGCCCATCCCAAGGCCCATCCCCAGGCCAAGACCCAGGCCTTTGGGCAGGGTCATGTGCGCGGCGGGCGGTGGCTTGTTCAGGCCGTAGTCTATCAGGCTGCTGGTGGCCAGGTAGTCGCCCATGTTCAGCGGATCGTGACCGCGATGCTGTAGGCTTCCTCCCGGCTGATGCTGCTGCTGGTTCATATTGTGAGGCAGCGTGTGGTGCAGGTGCGAAGCGTAGCCTCCTGCTCCGCCTCCACCTCCACCTGCCACTCCGTTGGCGGCCAGGGCATTGCTGACAGTGCTGCCCGCGGAGCTGAGCGTGCTGCTGCTGCCGCCGGTGCCCGCACCTCCGGCAGCGTAGTTGGCCATGCTCAGGCCCAGCTGCTCGTAGCGGCTAAGCGAAGGCATGGCATCGTAGAGCAGTGGGGGCGCATTATTGCTCCTAGCTCCGGCCGCAGCCGCCGCTGGGTCACTCTCCAGCTTCAAGGTGCTGGACTGCGAGGGCGGGCTGTTCAGGTGCGGGGCATTCGTATCCTGAAATAGGAATACAAATAAGTTAAATTATAATCATTAAGCAAATCCTTAAACTAAGGAGAGACTCCTAGAATTTACTATCTTTTTAACATTTAAAGAAATATTTTAAGACCCTCGCTTAAATGTAATTAAAAACTTGTAGTTTATGGTTTAAAGTAACAAAGTCAGAGAGCAACGACTCCTGCTGGCCACCGGCACTTACATAATCCGTGGTTTTGTGGCTCACTGCACTGCCGGCCATGGGAGTGGTAGATGCACCGCCAGCGCCACCTCCTCCGGCGAACAAACCACTCGGCCGATTTCCCAGCGGCGACGCCGCGTCACCGCCAGTTGGGGCACTCTTCTGGGCGCTCAATATGTCCGGCTGCTTCTCGATGCCCTGCTTCAGGGTGTAGGCCACCACCAGGCGCTGATGGCCAGCTCCCGTTTCCAGGGGCGCCGTCACTGTGACATCCATGCCTGTCAGGTGTATGAAACATTAGCAACGTGATAGGAAGTATATAGCCGGAAGTCGAGCTTGTGACTACCCTTGCTTGGGGTTAGGAATGTCTATCATTGTTATCTTTAAGTCGCGATGACTCACCCAGGTGTTTGTCCTTGTCATCGCACATATTTCGAGCTCCTTGGCCACGGCGTCTACGTACTGCAATGACCACAACGGACAGGACGGCGATGCCCACGGTGAATAAGGTGCCGGCTAGAAGAGCAGCCAGAGGTAAAATCGATAGGCCTATGCGACCATCTGAAAAATAAATAAAAGAAAACATTAATTAATATAATTCTAGCAGAGGTGTATCTGCAATAAAGACATAGGGAAAATATACATAAATAATGCGTAAATATACTAATTTTTATTTGTGTGTGTTTTTTGTTGTAACTCTTTATTTCGCATATCCAAACTGTATTTAAAATAAAAACAGCCTCATTAATCTACACCGAATTTCCCATTCAGTTCAAAGGTGATATATGCCCAACAATGCCCCACTTAAAATACAATTTGTAAAATAAAGCACACATGTGAGTGAAACACACGTTTCCCGCGAATTTCGATGATGAAAGCAATATGCCAGTTCTTTGTCTGACTGAATTCGATAAATAGCCATTGGTCCTCGAGGGTCCAATAAACTGGATGCGCCACTTGAATGCTGCTCACCCAGCTCTTTTTCAGCCAAACCTCCATCCACCACCACCTGCTACTCCCGTGCAAGTCCCTTATCCGGCGATATATGGATTCCCGCTCCAGTTATTGGGCGCCCATAAAACGCACGTCGCATGTCAAGTGGCTGCCACAGGCAGCCGTCCTTCAGCCGCTAGCTCGCTTAGTTTGTTATATTTGCCATGGCTTTAACATCAGCGCTAAGCATTTCAATTAAAATCTGTTTGCCGGCTGAATTTTCGTTCGATTTTAGGGGGGAAACGTAATTGAATATGCATTACAAGGCCGCACACACTGCGTATACGCAACCTAAGCGATGCGACGCGACCCGACGCCAGGCTCCTGTATATGCGGAAACTCGTCATTCAACAAATCGTGCGCGCCTGCGGATATGCAACGCAGAATTTCAATAAGCAAATATCAGCGAAAATTCGGTAGTTATTGGATAAGCAAATCCTTGTGATTTCAGAAAAAAATATATACACAATTCTAGTGGAAACAAGCATAATACCCTGTAGGGCAAAATAATTGTATAAAACGATGACTGTAATGCTTAGTATGGAATTCTGAATACAAAACACATATTAATCATTGATAAATACTAGATAGGTGAATGCTACCTATAATATTATTTAAATTCCTTTAAATATACATTTAATTTAAGGATAATTGACCATTTAT
>JAEIII010022382.1:0-16512 GCA_018905755.1 Drosophila ohnishii | reverse complement strand
AGGAATAGTCTTTTAATAAAGAAACACAAAAACTCACATAAACTAAAATTACTTGTAAATCTTATATTTATAAATTTAAAATTTTATAGTCACCATCTGCTTATCGCCAATCTTTTTTTAATTTAATTGTAAGACCCCTTTTTCTCTACCAAAGGACACCCTTGTCAGTTGGGCAATTAAATTCAGCATGACTTTAATTATATTTCAACAAATTTTAATAAGGCTCCTCGAGACCGCTCTCCCTCTTCCATATACAAAATAAATTCCCTTTTTATAATTTCTGGCTGGAAAAAACACCAACAAAAAATTGTTAACAACTTCAATTAAATTATCAACTTTCAGCACGTAGAAGCAGCGACTTCGACCCGAGGTCGCAAAAAATTGGCCGCTGAAAAAGTTTTGTCCGACGAGTTTTAACTCAATTTGACTGCGGAAAAGTTTTTCCTTGGAAACGCTTAACGCGGCTTAATTGTGGTCACAGGTGTTGAGGGCAAAATTTTTATCGTTCTGTTCACAGTTTACAGAAAAAAAAAGTGGGTTCTTTGAGAGGGTGGCTGGCGGAAAAAGGGAGCTTGGCTCATTTCGTTTAAGACAATTTTTATGACCTTTACGACTATTTGCCGAGTCGTTGCTTTGGATTGGCTTTGATTGCGTTTATGGCTCTAAGCTTCTTGGGCTAGAAATAAAAATCCTCGATTTATTTGTTTGTCTTAGCCGCATAAAAAAGTGAGACTCCCATTTTTGACTTGTCTGTCGTATCTCTCGCTCGTGGTAATTTGATATCCTTTGCAACCCTTTTTATTCTTTTGGCCAGAGGCCAGAATCCTTAGCGCGCTTTTCAGCGTTGCGCATTTTTTAATTGCCTGAAATTTAATATTTTTCGGCGCGTCTCGATGTTTGTTTTATTTTATGCTAATTATATTCGTATGCAACGCGAAGCAGTCTCTGGTTTTTATCTTCTCTCTGCGATCTTTTTTGGTTTCCGAAAAGCCAATTATAAAATTTTCATTTTTGCACTCTTCGCTTTGCAGTTTGTTATTGAAAATAGCTTTTGGCGTTGGTAATCCGATAGCCGCAATTAGCGAGTGGAGCTCAGGGAGGTCAGATGAGAATTTAATAACAATAAGCCGATTGTAGGATTAATCCCAGATAAGTAGGAGCAATATTCAAGCTTTAAGTTTTAAAATAAAGATAATGATCCTTCGAATTTAAACAATGTTTACTACATTTTACAATTTCATTCTTTGAACTATAAAAATTTGAGCTTAGCTGAAATTTCGTCCCTTCTAAGCCAGAGTTAACTTTGAGTTTACATCCACCAAACTCTTTCAAAATGCACACACCTATTTATATTTATGAGCTGAACCACCCAACATCGCTTCGTGCATTATAATTCAATAATTTCCACAGTCGCTTGGCGCCTGGATTTTTTAATTGCTTTTCAATAACAGCCACGAGGGGAGAGAGGGGGCCGACGATGTCCTGCGCGGAGCCTGTTCAGGCGCTGATAAGCCGCAGGATAATCATCGGCATGGCCAACACGTTAAAATGCTGAAAAATTCATACGTATGGAGTTGAAATATTTACGAAGCGAATTAAAAAGCGCGCTAATGCAATTCACTCGGCCAGCGCTAATTTAAATTTTTAAGTGGTCCAGCAATATGCAAAAATAAAAAATGGAAAGATTCAAAAAGAGCAATGTGTGTGGGTTTTGAAATGAACGAATTTTGGAGTTCCCTTAAAATATCTTTATTTATTATAATGAAATCAGTAAGATGCTTTTAGGAAGCTAGAAAAATTGTAGGAATTTTGAATTGTTTTTAAGTTAATTTAAGGAAAATTAATAAACAAAAAATAATATATATTTATGTACTTTTATGGCTTGCAATTCTTGTTTGATATTTGCAAATATATAAAAAATATTCATAGCAAGTTCAAAATTTATTTATGGACTTACAAAGTGTTATCATAAAATTATAAGAATTCTTTAGTTCTTTTTTTAGCTTTTTTGATAAAGTTTTCAACTATAGTCTAGTTATGATTCCCCTTTGATTCCCCTTGTCGTCATAATAAAAGCACAACGCTTGGCTGCCACTGACGATGTGTGTGGTGTGCAACAAATTGTTGCACGGCCTTCCAAACTAATGTGTTCTCTGGTGTCCTGCTCTCTGTCTAACCCATATGGCTCTTCCTTTTTGTCCCAGTTGCTGGTGGGCGGGCACAACAATGTTGTGTTAATGTTTACACATGTCCATGACACGACCACAATGAACAGGAGGCCAGAGCAGGCTCCATTACGGTACCAATTTCAGGCCAGACCAGACTTTGCACTGATCGAAATGATATATAAATAATTGGGAATAAAACTGAATAGAAAATATTTGTAAACATATCTTAGTCTGCTGTTAAAAAACCCTTTTCTTGGTATGAAAAATATAGGCATTTAATTATTAAATAATAAAAACCTATTAAAATAAATACCCTAAATTCCTATAACCTCTTCAAATATTTATTAAGGGTATTTCGATTTCTTCCAGTGCACCTGGTTCAAGCCAATTCAATCCAATCCAGTCGGGTCTGTCCATAAAGTGCATCAGTTGCGCTGCATTGCACTTTGGAGTAGAGTTGAGTTGAGTGGAGTGGCGTCGAGTGGAGAGTGCCTCAAAATGCATCGTGTCTGTTCGGGTGTCGATAGCAGGCCTTAATTAAAATTAACATTTTTTGCACAAAACTTAACTGGCCTTCGGGCCTTACCTCACCCCCCTCCCACACACACACTCTCTTTTTACATTGTGAGGCTACGCTTTTAGGCCAGAGTTAACTCAATTTGCCGAGAGCCCTGGCCACGGCTATGCACCTGGGAAGGTGGAATATATGCTGTTATATGAGCTACGTGGATACCCCAATCCCCAGCACCATATTTCTATTGATTCTGATGATGGTTATTTAATTTAGAGCGTCAAGTGTGCGTTATTGATGCGAACCAGAGGGGCCTTTGAGTGCATTTGCTGTTTTAATAGACTTCATTTGGAAGAGGGGTTCAATTTATGCGATATTAGATGGCAAGGGAATATTAACCTGATGTGTTCAGGATTTTGGCATAAAATTATGAAGTTTGCTTTGATTTTAGGTATCAGTAATTGCTGTAGATATTCTTTCTACTTAATAAAATAGATTTTATTCAAAAAGAAGTAGTAATGAAACCCACAGTTTCATTTCCCAAAAAGCTACTGGATTTTCCCCATAATTCCACAAAAAACGAAATTTTTCCAACCAAGGCGAAACCCCGCTCCGCATATAACCGTATTTAATAACCGGCTCATATTTTCACATAGTTTATTTGACTTTTTGCGAAAATGCATTTCCGCGGCAGTCGCCAACAGCCGCCGGCGTCAGTTTCGCGAGGGGGTTAAAGTGGGGGAAAAGCCGTGTGCAGGTCTGCCTGGGTAAATATCAATATTTACACCTTTAATTAAAAACGCTAACAAGGTTATTTAGTATGTTGTAGGGCGAGCAGCGGAGGGCCAGGAAATCTGGCAGGAAGTCAGAGCCGTGGCTGCACTTTCCTCTGTTCGTTTATTTTCTGCCAACGCCAGGAAAAGCTTTTAAGCGAAAATGCCAAAATGAAAATGTAAAATTTATATTTCATTCACTGGTTTAAGTTTAAATTAATGAACTTTGAGCGAAGGTGATAAGTTTTGGATGGGAAATTGCTGGAATTGTAATATTTAAGAAGCTTTAAAATACTTTGCAGATTACAGGATATTAGTTATTCAGTCAGGAGTTTGTATTAAGTATTTAGATAACCCTTCTGATGAAGGTGTTGTAAGAACTACAGCCTAACAGGAATTAATCATCCTTTCTGGTGACCCCAACTTCAACTTCCTGGGACTGCAATTGTGTGCCTAAAATATTTGTCAAAGTGCACGTGCCAGCCAAAGGGACAGCTGCTGCTGCATCGCCACCCACAGAGCGAGGTGGTGACATTAAAATCCTAACTCCGCTGCATGCCGTTTAATTAAAAAATGCCCCAAAAGCATTTACCCAAACCCAAGGATTGTAAATGGACAAAAAATCAATGCAACGGCCATTGATGCAGCGGGCCAAGGGGATGTGTGCATTTTAATGAAAACGGAAACCGAATAATCAGCAAGTGACAATCTCCCAGGGTGGCGGTCAAGCTCAGATGAAATAATACCACACGGTAAAAAATATTAGAGGTGAGAATATATCTTAAAAATAATAGAGAAATGCAATATTATTAAAATATTTTAATAACAACATTTTTAAAACCTATAAATTACGCTGCTAGTAACTTCCTTGACTTCCTTTTATGATAAATATCTTAAGTAAAGCCTTCAAGAAAAACCCTTCAAAATAATCTTAAAAATATTCCTAAAAAATTCCCAGTGTATACCTCTATAAAATGAGAAAAGTGCAACCCATGGAGCGTATGAATTTAATGATTTAATCGCAACCCCTCGCCCTTTCAATACCGCCACGCCTTGTTGACACTGCATGCGTGTCGGGCGAATTTGTCAAAAAATGCAACCGCCGCTGGCAGCCTCAGGGGAAATTGGACAATGCCAAGTGGACTTGGAGTTCCGAGGAATCTAAAACCGGAGCTGGGAATGGGTCTGGGTCTGGGGGAGGGCGCTGCACTTGGCCAAGTTATTGACTTTGTGTCTCTGTCAAATCCTGGCATGTGGTCAACATTTAAGTGTAATTAATGCCCGCGGCCAGTCGGCAGTTGCATTTCATCTGTTTCCGCCGAGGGACGATGGAATATGAAAACCAAATATTGCGCTTAATTTGATTAGCATGTCTGCCGCTCAGATTCCGATTGCATTTTTCGGTTTTATTTGTGCATCCCAGCCTCGGGCAGTTATCCCTGCCGGAGTTGTTCGCTTCCGGTGAAAGCTTTTTCTTTATTATTTTTTTAAAGAACAGGGGGAGTCCTTTTATTTAAGATATGTGTGGTTTTTAGATATTTTTTGGCAATAGCGGGAATGATTTACAAAATGTTGCAAAAAGTAGTTAAATATATTCTAAAAGAATCTGTCTTCGGGTAGAGTTTAAAATTAGTTTTATAATTTTCTAAAAGGATCTGACTTCGGTTTTTGTTCTAAATTTGTTTTGTTATTTCCTTTCAAGTTAAGGCACCTTTAGCCATATTTTAAAAGGGTCAAGAACTTAATTTCAAGACTTCTTTACTCTTTCAGGATCTTGGTCTAACTTTGTGTTCTTCTCCCCAGAGATTATAGCCACTTGGCAGTCCCTTTTTTCTTTATTAAATTTTCAATTTCCATTTTCTTCGAAGAAGGTTTGTAATCGAAAGCGTAATTAATAGTTTTCCATCATTAGAAACTTTCAAACACTTTGAACTCTTGGAAACTATATGCAAATAAGCCATCAAGTTCAGTTCCCTTTCTGGGTTGATTTTCTTAGGCTTACAAATTGAATTTACCTTGGGTCCATTGAAAGGTTTTCCTTTTCCTTTTACTTTTCTGGGATCTCCATTAACCCCTTCAAGTCCCGCGTGGCCTTTGACGCCTCATGTGTGTGCGGCATAATTACAGGGGACTAGCCGAGTTCTTCAATTAAAATTTATTAGGTTTTCATGGATGGAGGAGAGTGAGTTTTACGAGTGTGGAAGTGTAAAGTGTGTGAGTCCTTTTTGTAGTTTGCGACATCGAATTGGCAAAGTTTCTGACGCGCTTGGCTGCGGTTTGGTGCAATTTTTAATCCTTTGTGCCGCTGACAAGCCAATTAATGATGATTTGTGGTCGCTTTTGTGTAAATGAGTGGAAATTGTATTTTTCATTAAAAGATTGAGAAACTATATTTATGATATTAAGTCATTAACAGTATTGTATTTATTTTTATATGAATATATTTTTTTTTAAATGTTAAACTTGGCTTTTAAACGTGTTTTATTTTTGCTTAAAAATGAACCATCCTGAAGCTATTATATTTAAAAACCCTCAGCTCAAACCAGAAAAAATCAAACCCCCTTTCACACTAAAGGCTCCAACCAAAAAAAAAAAAAAAAAAAAAAAGAGTAAAAACCCATGGCAGTCATAATGATGACACACTTACCACATAAACCGCACGCACCACATATAACCACCCAACGATTCCAGCCGAGAGTGTTGGTGGCAGCCTAGAGTGGCGTGGGGAAATCCCAGGACACCCGGGGAAAGTCCCGGAAAAGGGTTGGCTTTCGGCTCTCGCAGCTCCAGAATTGCCACTAAAATGCACGCTAATGAGTTTCAATTACGACCAACTGACAAGATGAGTTCGTCCCATCTGAAACAGTTTTTATTTTTATTGACATGAAATCCCACCCACCCCCTCTGCCTGCCTGCTTTTCGGTGTCGTCGCTTCTGTTGTCAATTTGCGTAAAATTCGTGTCCTTTTTTTGAGTGTTTGTTTGTCGCTGCTACTTTGATTGAAACTAAACGACGAGCTGAGCTGCAGCTCTGAAGGTGTGGCAATGGGCCAAATAAGGGCTGGAGAGTGCTTGATTTTAATTAAATTCCCTTTCCCACAAAATGCGACACAAGCAGCTGAGGCCGTTCTGTGAATCCTCGATGTCCTCAGCATCTGTTCGTCACTTGTCGTTGTGATTTTGACTGGTACTTTGCCTGAAAGGTATTTTGAATAATCCAAAGGATATTAGCTAATAATATTAGTTAAATTAAAATATTGGGAAAATAGAATTGGTTAAAAAATAAACAAAGGAAGAAGGATGTTAGCGTTAGATCAATTTTCAAGGACCAACTTGTTGTAAATGTGGCCTCCCCTATATCCCCTTTCGTAGGTGATTATAAATCTTAAGTTATATTATACACAAAAATCCTTATATTCAAATATAGAGCATTTCAAACTTCGGTTTGGGGTTGCCTTATTTTTTGTTAAATCGTTAACTTTTATGATTACAAGGGCACCCGGCTTCGTTCTGTTGTTATTTGTGCTGCATTTCCCCTCCGAGCTGTCGCTTACTTTGTGGCCTGTTGGCACATGTTACTGGCGAGAACGAGACTCTTCTAAATGGTTATGGCGCCGTGCATTTTAAATAATTAATGGCCGAGCTGAGGACGAGTGCAGCCAGGAGCTGGAGCTCAAAGCCAGGAGTAACAAGGCGACGGGGGCGTCGGCGCCACAAATGTAATAAAAATGTTGAGCCAAAAACTTTGGCCAAAGAAGCAAAAGAGAACTTTCCGACTTGGGCCAAAAATCGACTCCGACTGCATTTCAATTCCCAAACGATTATAAACTACCGACCGTTTGCAAATTTAATTTACAACTGCACAAAGTGAACAAACCGCAACAAGAGCCGGAGCTCCAGCTCGAAGTGAAGTTTTTACTTTGTTAAAGTCGGCAGAGGGCAGACTTTTATTTGCCACCTACACAACAGGGTCGGCAACTTTGGCAACTAGGGTCAGCTGGTGCAGATGGAGCTCCTGGAATTAGCTGCTAACTGGGAAAAATAAATGCACTCACAGAAAATAAGTAAGAGTGTATTCTAATTGAAATTGGAACTGTTGAAACAGTTATAAACTTATTCCATCTTTTTTAATTTAAGAAATTTATCATCAGAAAATATAATAGTACTTAGTAAATAATAATACTATTCTTTAAATATTCCCCACTTATTTTTCAAAGTGTTAGATATTTCCAAGACCTCCTGGCAACAGGAAATTATGTTTATTATTACTTTGGCACACACAATTTGGACTCTTCGAGTGGCCAAGTGCGTCTCCCCGAACAATATGCAAATGTTCAGCAGCCAAAAGGAGCCTCTAAAGACTGGGAAAAGGAGTGAGTGCCGGAAACTTCAAATTTAAATTAATAAGACAGGAGACCGGGATCGACCAGCTTGAGATGAGCTTCGTTAGACTCGGGGAGCAGCATCATCATCATCAGTGAAGGCGGCAGCTTTGGAGTGCACACTAAATTGCACTTTAATTGCACTTTAGGCGAGAACCCGTGTCGTCGATGGGAAAAACTCAAAAGTTTTGTTTCCACTTTTCGGCCATTGTCTGAATGGGGTGCAGACGGGAAATTGGTGGTAATCATCATAAATAAGTGATTCAAATTAATTAAATTCCATTTTTGGGGACAAAAGTATTTTCCGGGAGTAAGGTAATCAAAGTTTTTGCCAAGAGCTTAGACTTGGGAGTTGGATAAGGGGACTTTAAGAAATTTTAAAGTGTCAAGTAAATATCAAAAGAGTTAAAATGAAAACCTGATATTTCAAAGCAAGCCAAACTGAAATTAATGCATTTTGGTCTATTTTTATTCGATGCCATGATTTTATGGCAAACTGTAAGGGTATAAAAATTAATTTTTTCTGGTATAGCTCCTCACTTAGTCAGTTAGGAACTTAGTTCTACTTGGTCCAGTTCCAGTTTCTCCTCCATTGCCGGCACTTCCTTGCCATTATGCTTAATGCCCCTCAGCCACTTGACGTAATCTTCGGGGATGCCGGATTCCCTGGCTCCCTTCACCAACACCTTGAGATATGTTTTCGAAGGTTGACGATCAAAGGGAATATTATCCTGGGCACTTGTGGCATGAATCTCCGTCTGGGGCTGATTTGTGAGGTGATAGGCGCGACAGGTAATGCTTGAGTCTGAAGTCAGAGAGTGGACAGGCACACTGATTGGAATGTAAACGCCATCGGGTACACTTTCCTGGCTACGGAGAAAAAATATAAAAAAATTAAATTGAAGTAAAGGATATTCTGGGGACTCCCTACACATCCAAATCCTTCAGATTGCACATATCTATCTCCCAAATGGCTCCATAGACATGGGCTCCCGGAGTGGGTACTATGGTGGCAGGAGCACCTAACCAGTTTTTAGATCCGGTGTGAAAATCCAGGCGATAGTTCTATTAAATTATTAATTAATTATTTATATACTATAACTACTTTGTTATTATATTTTCTTACCTCCAATCGCCCGGCTCCTATTCTCTTGGCAGTTGGATTTTGTATATGGATCCGACTGGCTAGCATATTGCTGCCGAAGCCGAAATAATAAAATTTATTGGCCATACTCATGAGGTAGTTGGATCTGTAAAATAATATAAATTAAAAAAAGCGCAAGAACATAAATTTGAATTGCTTAGCTACAGTTTTCTTGCCACTGTAAGATGTTATAAAAACAACAATGCATTTCAAACTGTAGCAAAGTTCTGATAGAAATGGTTGTAAAAACAGCTAAAAACCTTTATTCCATAAATTAAATCTGATAAATGCAGGAAAAAAATACAAATAAAATCAAAAAAAGGAAACAAACTAACTAATTAAAATCTCTGCTTAATTCTGCAAATTAAATTTTTTAATCAATTTGATATTTACAAAAACAGCTGTTAGATAAAGCTCCTAAAACTCTCTTGTCACCCTGCTGCTAGTAAGCTTTTAAATTGTAAATCATATCAGCTGTTTTTTGCATGAATATTTTCTACAAACATAAGCAGTTTTTCAATTTGTTTATTTTTTTTATGAAAAATACTCACTTTTGCATTAATTATCACCGGTTTTAACTTATAATTTAGCTTGTGTATTTGTACTTGATATTCCGAAATTTAATTAAAAAGGCACACGTGTCATTTTTTGTTTACTCAACTCGGGCCGACAGATGGAATAGTACTGAAACTGAGAACAATGAAAACACTGCCTTTTGTTTTCTTATCAAAGCTATTTATGGTTTATGGTTCGCAGCTTGGATAGATAGATGTATTCTTTAGAACGGCTCTCAAACTGTTTTAGAACAACGGAACACAGCGCCAATAGATGTGAGCGGCTAAAAGTCGAACATTGTTTACACTGGGAGAATAAAACGTAGATTTTAAAAACCGAAAATAAAAAAATAAACCTGTTTCAGCATAACTTTTCGGAATCTTATAATAATTCTATTTAAATATTTTTAGTGTATTATCATTCAGGCCCAGCTCTTTCTCCATTTCCTCGGAGATGCGGCCATTGTGCTTGATAGTCCTCAGTCGATAAACGTAGTCGTTAGGCAGAGAGCTGTCGATGGCTCCCCAAATGATACTCCAGAGATAGGTCTTCGAGGGCCGCCGGGAATCTGGAATCGAATCCCGGTTCAGTTCGTACAGATTGGTCTTTGGCTGCTGGGTCAGCAGATAAGTGATGGCCGGAGTCAGCTCAGTCTCATTTTGCAGTTGCACGTAGACCGTGTGAGCCTCGTAAAGACCATGATTCACCCCTATCTGCCTGTTAAGAACAAATTATAAATAAAAAAATATATATAAAAATAATCAATTAAATTTTGTTATAATTACATTTCAATGTCCAATTTCCCAGCGTTATCGATCTCCCAGAGACTGCCCCATACCTCGTCGCCCTTGGTGGGCACGATGGTGGCTAAGGAGCCATTCCAGCGGCTCGACTGGTGGGCAAAGTCCAGGCGATAGTCCTGGAGTCGGGCGGGTCCTATTCTCACTGCCGTCGGGGTCTCGATGTGAATCCTTTTGGTCAGCATGTTGCTACCGAAAGCAAAATTCAGGACCTTGTTGGCCCTTCCTTCTGGTAAGGACGAGGAATAACCACCTTTTGGAAGTACTACCACAAGGCAGCTGATGAAGCTTATAAAATGCTTACGATTCATTGGAAATGTATTTACTTAGGTTGTATTTTCTAAGTTGGGAGTTCTGGAGAACCGAGCTGGCTGCCAGTTTAACGGAAACTGAACAATTGGTTTAGTTTTAGCTAAGTGGAAAGTGACTACATTAAAAATAGCTAAGGGAGCAGATAATCTAAGGCGCTTTAATTAGTTATTTGAATGACAATGCATTAATACTGCACCTTGATTACAATAGATAGTCGCTTGGCTGACCTTTAACTTTAGATTTTAGGAATTCAGAATCAAAACCATTTAGCTTAGATTTTAAAATAAAATGTGCATCTACCTCCATTGGAATTATGCTTCTCTAGGCACATTCTGTTGATTTTGCTGAACAATTATACAATTTTAAACAGAAAATTATTTTGCTGATTTGTTAAATTATGAGTAAATATTTCAGTTTGCATTTTTTATTTAAAGTTTCATTTATTGTTCAGTTTAAATTACAACAGAATGTCCTGTAGTTCCAGTCGTCTTTCCAGTTTGGCAGCGACATGACCATTGTGCTTGATGCTCCTCAGCCGCTGGACGTAATCCTCGGGAACGGAACTCTCAATGGCACCTCGAACTAAACACTGAAGATAAGTCTTTGAGGGTTGACGGGATTCCGGAATCAAATCCCGGGAAAGTTCGTACAGATTGCTGTCCGGCTGCTGGGTCAGCAGGTAAGCACGGGCCGGAGTATCCTTAGATTCATTCCTTAGCTTCACGTAGACGGTTTGAGGTTTGTAAATGCCCAGATGAACGCCTTCCTGGCTGCAGATATAGATCGGAGATGGTTTAATATATATACTAATTAAATTTTAGGTGTAGTGTTTACTTGTCTATATCCGGCAGGTTGCTGAGATCAATCTCCCAGAGTGTGCCCCACGCCTCGTCGCCCTGAGTGGGCACGATGGTGGCCACAGCTCCATCCCAGCGATTCGACTCAAAGGCAAAATCCAGGCGATAGTCAGGGAGTCTTGCGGGACCTATTCTCACCGCTGTGGGATTTTGGATGTGTATCCGCTGGGCCAGCATGTTGCTGCCAAAGCCAAAGTACAGGAACTTGTTGCCCCTCACCTCGGGCAGGTCGGAAGTGCCATTGCAGTCCGAGCAACTCAGGTTGCTTGTTCCGCGGACGGAGTTCACACTACCGACGCTGTGGCTCTGACCCTTGGGAAGAGCTGCCAGCAGGCAGGTGACAAGACCGATAAGGCAGCGCTCACGATTCATTGAAAATATATTCTGAAGTGAGAATTCTGTTGACGCGATCTGGCGAGCGGTTCAGCGGCTACTGAGCGTTTAATTGGATTGAGCGGTTTGCCTGCCTCGGAAGATGCTCTACCTGGTCTTGGTATAGATACACTATCTCATGTCGTTTGTCAAACACATCCTGGATTGCTGATGATTTAAATCTATTTCTTAGCGAGTTTATAAAAAGAAAGAGCATAGAGTTTATGGTTTGCCGCCAATGCAGGCTTATCTCAAATGCAAATACGCAATCTTTTGTGCGTTAATCATTTTTTCTTATTCTGTTTCTTGCCTCACATATTTACATATTTATGAATACAAGTAATTTAAATATTTAACTGAACCAAAATGAAACTAGAGACTGACATAATTTGTGAAGGTAGAACGACCTTTAAACTCAATGACAAACGATTTTTCTATTAAATTTATATTAGAGATAAGTCAAAGTAGTTTCCTAAATCTATTTATTATTATTAACTCAGCTAATTTACAACTGAAAGTCCTGCAATTCCAGCTCTTTTTCCATTTCCGCAGCTATGCGATCATTATGCCTGATGCTTCTTAGTCGTTGGACATATTCCTCGGGAAGGCAGCTCTCAATGGCCCCCCGAACCAGGCACTGAAGATAAGTCTTCGAGATCTGACGGGATTCTGGATTCTGATCCCAAGAAAGTTCGTTGAGATTACTCTCTGGCTGCTGGACCTGCAGGTAAGTCCGGGCTGGAGTATTCTTGCACTCATCTCTCAATTTTACGTAGACAGTTTGAGGCTTGTAGAGGCCCCGTACAAAACCCAACTGGCTGCAAATATAACTGATTTTTTTTTGTAAAATTAAAAATAATTTACTAACCTATCCATGTCTGTCAAATTGCTGAGATCGATCTCCCAGAGGCTGCCCCACACCTCGTCGGCCTGGGTGGGTACAATGGTGGCCACTGCTCCCTCCCAGCGGCTTGAAAACGAGGCAAATTCCAAGCGGTAGTTGGGGAGTCTAGCGGGTCCTAATCTCACAGACGTGGGGTTTTGAATGTGTATCCGCTGGGCCAGCATATTGCTCCCAAAGCTGAAGTAAAAAAACTTACAGCCACTTACTTCGGGTAAATCTTGGAAGTCTGAAGAAGCCTTTGTTTTGTTTTGTTTTTGGCGACTGATGATACTTAGCGGAGAAGCAACGACACCGAGAAGGCGACGCTTAATCATTGATAATAAATATAGGAATACTTTATATAATATTTAAACTCAGGCTGAAGATTAATTTATCTATGAAGTTGGCCTGGCTTGGAAGTTCCTCAGCTTGAATGCATTTTCTTTTATCCACTTTTTCACCTTGACAACATTTTCCAAGGTTCGCTGATATTTAACTAAACGTTTTTTTAATAAATTACATAATTATAAATAAAAAGTTATAAATATAAACAATAAAATTTGTCTATCTCCCCCAACAAGACTACAATTTACACAACAATTTCATGTTTATGGCAAATGTTTGAAATCAAAATAAAAACAAACAAATAGGCAGCGATAGTCCCTAAAAACCGATTCGCCTGGCTTTTTGATTTTAATATTTGGCGACATGTTGGAGGGAGGCAGAGGGCTGAAAGGAAAATCGGAAAATCAGCGTCTGTTTGTTCGGTGAGCCACAGTGACAGGCGTTTGCTCTGTGCGAATATGTACGGAAATATTTTAAATGATTTTTGCGATTCATTTTGTGGAATCCGTTGCATGTTTTCGGTGAATGTTTGTGTGGCTTGCGGCGGGACTTTGGCCAGTTTGCCATGGTTTCTGGCCAAAACCGAACCAGATCAGACCAGGACAGGATAGCGACAGCGACAGGAACAAGGCCAGCGACAGGAGTTGAATGCGTTAAGAGGCCTGGCATGGTCGGTATGACAGCTGCACTTTGTGGTGATTTATGTGTGTGAATTACAGGTGGAAAATTTGTCATTTTGGATGACGCTGGAAACCTTTTTTAAACTCATTAAAATATTCTATTTATTTACAGCAGATAATAAGAACTTCAATATTTTTAAATAAATTTAAAAAATATAAAAATTTCCACGCTAAACATATAAATATTACATTTTATTACATTTCCCTTTAGTTGTTTTGCTCCCAATTTTGTGCTCATTTTAGATAAAGACCAACTTCGCCTCGACAGCCACTCGACTTAGTCACTTAACTGGGTTAATTTATGGTACAACTTGCCGCAAATCATTCAATTGCCTGGCCCATCTTAGACTTAAAGGCCACAAACAAAAACAGGCGCCGGCATAAATATTCATACATGCGTAATGCTCTTCCCCGAAGGAGAAAGGACCTTACCCTCGACGAAATCCCTGTCATTGTCCTCGTATCTTGACTGATTTTCACGCACACATGAGCACAGGCAGAGCATAAATGATCACCATCATCATCATCCCCATTATCAGGCCCTTGTTTGTGGTCATTATCATCAGCGGTAGGGCACACACAGCCATATATTTACTAGGAAAACATTACTATAACGCCGCGCATATTCATAGAAATATTCGTACTCGCATTGCGTGTAATTTGAATATGCCGCCATCGAAATGCCAACTGGGGAGTCATCATTTATGTTTTCCACCTGCCGCTAGTTTTTCTCATGTAAATATTCCACATCAAGTGTCTTTCGTTACATTCTCAGTCATAAAAATAGCAAAAAAAATATAAAATGGGAGGAGATAGGGGAAAAAACCAGTCACACACAGACAGCAGCCATATGATAAATGGATTTTCCAGCTCCGCGAACTTTGGATGTCGCATGCAGCCCTTGGCTGCCATTCCCCGTATGCTTTCCTCATTTAAAGTTTCTCGCGGCATACACGGCGTATTCGTATTGGAATATCTGAATATCCCTGTGGATACGCATATTTTATGCTCCCGATTCCTTTGTGCTGAGAATCGGTCATAAGTCTGATGGCATCACTAAAAAATGATAAATAACAGTCATTTCGGCCATTAATTTTGATTGAGAATTTGGCTAATAGATTTTTAATCAAGGGGGAAATTTTTAAGCAAACTTTTTATGTGTAAAGAATAGGGTTTAATGATGTGTAAAAAATTGTGTAAATTTTAAATGACCTTTACACATTTAAGTAATAAAATAAACTCCTGCGAATAATTCCTGATTCTGTTTTTTAAATAAAAACTCACAGAGCTATAAGCCGCTCTTAAAGTAATGTCAATTAAAAGCACTAATAAAATTGCAGCTTAAGCAAATTAAACATTTAACAAAGCGTGAATTGATCAATTAACTGAAATGCCGCATTGAAGCAAATACCAAACAGCTATTTGCATTTCATTTATTTGTTTTATGCACAGTTTTAATTAATTTTTAATGTTCAGGCGGAAAAAATACAGCTGAAATCGTGGAAATCATGAAAATCGCATGCAGATTTATGGCAATTTTCTGGTGAAAGCGGAATCCGAGTGGGTGTATCTATGGAATGAGTTTCCAACAAGGCCTAACACGAGTATGCCATTAAAATGATTGAGCCGCAAACCAAAGAATCCACAATAAACATCCGCCCAAATTGCCAAGTAAACGGATTAAATTTCCGTTTTCCGATATGCAAAGTGAAAAAAGCAAAGTTGGCCTTCGAATGCTCTGCTGAGCCAATTATTTCGATTCATTTATCTGGGCAATTTGTAAAAATTTTCAAAATAGTTTTAAAAGAGCCAGGGAGCCAGAAAGTCAGCTTTGTATAGGCTCTTTAGTTTCTTAATAAATTCATCTAAGAAATTTAAAAAAAGCTAGCAATACCCTCTATTTATTTTTTAAATTTAATTCCCAATTGTTGCTCCTTTTAATTTAAATTAAACCACAAAATGATTTCCAACCTCTAGAAAATCCCCAAGTTAGGGTATAATTATGAGCGGAAAACACTGAAAGATTTCGTAATCAATTTAAGCGCTTGAAATATCAACAATGAGGGAAGAACCTTTGGCAAGTCACGTTGGTTGATATCTGCCAGAGCATTCGGAAGCTCCTCGATGTGTGGTCTTGTCACAGGGAAAACTTTTCGGCAGGTTCGCCATCCAAATATTTGCTTGGGAAATTCGCCAGCACGAGGAAGCGAGTAGCGACAGCCGCCACCACATGTGGCAAAGAAAGTATGTATATTTTTGTGGCTTAACGCAAAATATTTTCTTCCTTTTTTTTCTGTGGGCCAAGAAAATCCACAAAGAGGCCGGTGATGTAAGAGTTCAAGTGTGTGGCTCATGGAGATGACCTCAACTGAACTCGGTTTAGCAATCAACGTCACTTCAGGTGAAAAACGAGTGTGTCTAGGGGAAGTATTTCCATATTTCCATATTTTTTAAACTCCACAACCAATAAATTTGGGATGCCTGCTCAAATTGCATTTTAACAAGCAAACAGGTGAAATAGGAATTTCTCTTTGGAACACTTTAAAATAGAGTTAAATTCATGGAAATTTAATTTAAGTGATTTAAATTTCAAAAGGAAATGACCGAGCTTCACAATGAGATGTCAAAAACCACAAGCTGAACAGGTTTGTTTGTGATTTCTGTGCAAAATCTTGGTCTCATTGAAAACTATGATGAATGCACTTAAAATAAAATTTACTTAAAGTGGTAT
>JAEIII010022376.1:0-49398 GCA_018905755.1 Drosophila ohnishii | reverse complement strand
ACTATAAGCTAATCACTTGTCGCACTAGGATAAAACAAAATAAATGAAAATGAAATGAAAATTCATTGAACTGAACTAAGTGAAATTCATCGTTTAGATTGAAACGTCTTTAATTTTTATAACGAATATTATATTATATTTATTTTTTATTATTTTTGCTATAAAAATTTCAAAATCTAAGAGACACCCGGAATAGAGTATTTAACTGCCGCAAGCCCCGCCCAAAATCCGTTTCCCGTTTTTTATGTTCTAGGCAAAGCAATTTGCACTACTTGGCTTGACTTTGCAACCTGTTCCTTTGGCAGAGCTCTTTTGGCACAGAAGGAGGAAGAGGCTGAGGCTGTAATAATTGTCATAGCTGCGGATGCCTAGCGGTTTTGCCCCCTCAACATGGCTATATATTAAAGCGAATATTTTCCCTCCCTCCACCTGCGCATTGAATTTCAATTAAATGGCAGACGCGACAACCTTGCCGGTGCTGCTGCTGCTCCAGCAACTTTATGCTGGCAAGGAGCGCTGGCATATTTCTGGTTTCAAATGTCAGGTCTGGAAATTACTTGCAAATATGGACAGAGTTATGTCTACGTCTTCATATCCAACTGAGAGCTCAGAGTTGAAAATCACGAGCTGTGGAAAAAAGGGTAGCTAAGAGCCCCGCGGCGGCGTTCGGTCGTAATGCCTTGAATCTCTGAAATCGGGCACACCTTTCGGCCTTAAAAAAAAAAATGCTACCAAAAATAGACAATAACAAATAACAACAACAACAACAAGAACCGTTTGAGTTGCTGTTTTGTTTTCTTTCAATTTCGGTTAAACTTTCTTGAGAACTTTTTTCGGTTTACTTTTTCCTCGACGCGTTTCGCAACCCGAAAGCTGACTTGACTTGACGGCGGGACGACGGCTTTTATTTTGTTTTATGATATGGCGATAAGATCTATGCGAACGACGGGGCTGTTAAATTAATTGAAAAGTTCAGCGGCAACAACAAAAGTCATTAGCATTTCTCCACAAAATTTGTTTTAACAGCTGACAAATGTTTTCAGCTTTTTCCAAATGAGTTTTTCAGCATGTTTTTTTGAGTTTCAGTTCATTTTGCGTGTTATTTTTCGTTTGTTATGTTGGGTAATTTGACTTGATATGCGGGAAGGCCTTTATCGATTTGGGGTCTTACTTCTGCGGGATTTCGAAATTGTTGGAATATCTTATCGCGCCTTAAAAACCATAGGTTTCTTTATTCAACCGCCCGGTTAGAATTCTCGCGCTCAACTGATATTTCTTACCATAAGTTTTTGAAGCTCAGTCCGATCGTAGATCGTAGCCAACCCGGTTTCAAGTTGGAGTTGCCGTTCGATGTCTGTTGCTCCAAGTTGCAGTTGATCGCGTGTCAGCTGTTTTTTTGGTTGCACTCCCATCGATCGGGAATTGCAGTGTATTTAGTATTTTTGTTGTTTTTCCTGCATCCAGCCGCCTTGCCCCCTTTTTTGTGGGGCAATTGAAACCGGTCGGGGATTTCTTTTTCACGCAAGTGCGCAAAATTAAAACAAAACATGCGTTTTGTCTGCCGATGATGGAGAGAGATATTGGAGATTCTGTGGGAGCTCTCTGGTAGTCTCTTTCCGCATTATTTTCCTTGTCTTGGGCTTGGGATTTTATGGGTATGATGAACTTGGAAAGAAAGAAAGTTTTCTTATTGGGCCTTGGAAGTGTGGGAATTTATTTAAATGAAAATGGCAGGGTGGTAAATTTAATTAAGAGTGTGAGACTGCATAACATTTATTTTATTATATTTAATTTATACAACATGTAGGAATAATATGAACAACTTTAGTTAAGATTTATGATATAATAACTTCTTTAGGAAATCTTTTGAATTAAATAATAATAAAACATAAACTTAAATATTCTAAAGTAACTACCTTTAATGGTTTAGATACACGTTCTTCAGTTTGGTCTCCTTTAAAATATCTTTTCTTAATTTTTAAATGTAATCTCCACATTTTCCAGGGTGTTACTGCTTCGACTTATCTATATCCCCATCATTCCTTGTTTTTTTTTATCTGTTTGTTGTTTTATTCATGTATTGGTTGACGTGGGAACTTTTAATTGTGTGTGCAGAGGGGATTCCGAACAATACCAGGAATTGCTGTCCGCTGTCCGCCGTCTCCTGTCCGCGAAAGAAAAGTACTTGAAAATGCAAAAGAATATTTAGTATGCTTCTCTGACAGCGCAAATATCAAAGATTTATATTTGTGCGGAGTGAATGTTTCCAGTAGCAGTCCAGAAACGTTTCAGGCTTCACTTGTTTATGAAATGGGGGACAGAAAACAAATATTTCTAAACGCCCCCCTTTTAAAAAAAGGGTCCAAGGCCCGATGAGTGGGTTGTGCTGCTCCTGCGACCCTTATAAACATGTCAATCACAAGTAAATTGTTTCAGATTTAATGGTCGCCCAAGGAATGTGGGTCGGGCAATACGAATCCCAGCCAGGACAGCGGCTCTCGGACCCACTGAAATGCAAACGGCAATTCAGTGCTGTGTCAGCAGGGGCTTAGGGAAGTTTAAAAGGGGGTACAGGGAGTACTCGACATAAGGAACTTGGTAATATAGTCCAGAAATATATGAGAAAATTAAATAAATATGAGAGAATGGGAAAAATCTATGGAAACAATTTGTTTAATGATTTTAAAGCCCACAGGCTCGACTCACAACTCAGAAGATTTCTCTGCCCGGCCTCTACTACATTGAAAGTATTACCGCACAGCACACCGTCTTAAAGCCTTGTACAATTTTAATAAAAAGTCAATATACGAATCTTTACTGTACTAGAGATACCGAGAAACGTCCGTCATAGATTTCGCTTTCCATTTCACTGCTTACCATGAATTTATAGGCAATCTTTGGAGGCCTAGGCGTTGGCAATGGTTTTGTTTAATGAAACTTAAAGTGCGTGCCAGTCCGCTCGAGCACGTATCCCGAAGGCGAAGTTGGAGGAGCAGACTTTGGCAGGCTGAAGGACTCGTGAGCTGCACTCAATTGCAATGGCTGACCGCAAAATGGCGGCGAAAGCACTTCCGCTTGGTGGAAAAAACACAAAAAAGTCATGGAACAGAGCATCATCGTACGTGAAATGTTGCCAGTGCTTCAGCTTGTTTTTCCCCTCCTCCTTTTTTTTTTGTAAATATTACTGCGGGAAGGCAGACCCTCGGACAGCTTTAACAGCTATTAGAAAATTGCGAAAATTGCGCACACGTTTTCGCTGAGAGAGAGAAAAGCGAACGTTGCATGCGGCTGGGCAATCGAGTGCAGTTTGTGGTCTCCTCAGATTTATAGCAGTCAAGAGAGAGAGACAGGGAGAGAAACCGGAGAACTGCCAGAGACTGCTCGCATTTTAAACAGTTTTTCGTTAAGTTTGGTTTATTAAGCCCCTTCGCCACGGCCGATGCATAATTCATTCGGTTTAAGGGTTTTCCAACGATTCATTTCAATCATGGCCAGGAGAGAACCACACTAGCCATGCTAGGTCGTGTGGCTCGTTTTAAATCATTAAATGCGGTAGTTTTTGGCCATTTTATGGCCAAACCTAAAGGTGTGGCATCAGGTGATGTTTATTGGACGGATGCAGGCTCCAGAATGGCTTTAATGCCGTTTTTCTGTTGCGCACAATTTATGGGCTTCACCTTGAACAGTTTTATCATTTGAGGTACAAGTTTAGGACTAGTAGAATAGTTGAATATTTTTACAAAATAACTGATATTGAAATTTTGAAATATATTTCCAGAAGTGTGCTTTTATTTCTCATTAAATATACTTTTTAAGAGCCTAAGATTTTAAATTAATTTAAAAGTGTAAGCCTAAAGTTTTCATTATACCCAAGAGACCATATATTTACGAAATACCTCTTGACGTCTGATAGATAAATTTAAAAAGTTTTTCCAATTAACCGAAAGTTGATTTAAGCTTATCCCAAGATGCTCGTTGAATTTCATATGAATCCCCTATTCCGCGGAAGCGTTCATCTAGTAAAATAATGGCCTTCATTCGCTTTCATTAAGTGCCTGGGAAAGGAAAGGTTGCCCCGCAAAATTCATCAACTTTCCTCGCCATTAGAGGACCCCGGCCTGATGCGTTCCACGAACGCTGTGCTCCGCTTAACATCTTTAAGAAGCCTCGCTGCTTAACCCAATATCGCACCAAAGAAATGGTTGCTGAAATCGGAGGCAGCGCAATCCGTTCAAGTTTCAGCCATTCAAAAGGGGGAATTTAAGTGGCGGGGAATCACCACCCGAAAACCACTTTAATTTGCAAATCTAGGCATATGCCGCAGAGAGAGTCAAGGCAAGGCTTTATGGTTTCACCTTCAAAAAAAATGAATGGAAGGAAACCCTGCGGGTTCTCTGATTACAGTCGAAATATGCCACGTGTATGTAGCCTACATATATGTGTGGGTCGTCCACCATCTCTCTAAAAATCAATAGTGACGGAGAGCGGAGCGATTTTCTTGTATTTTCTCAGCTTTTTCACTCGAACGTTAATTGATTGAATTAGCCAGCCGAGCGCAACCGAGTGAGGAGACAAAGGGAAACTCCTCCATAAATATTAATATGGCCAATCAAAATGTATGACAAGGAAATTATGCGAGGCACAGAACACACAAATGTTTAAAATTCAACAATGTCCTGGGACTGGAACTGCTGCTGCTCGGCAACAACAAACAGCAACCAAAAACAACAACAACGACAACAAAGTGCTTAAATTAATAAATACCATTTCCCATTGCCACACCCAATTCTTGGGTGTGGTTGCTTTTTTCCCCTCTTCACTTTGCTACCAGAAAATCTTAACGCTTTTCACTCGTAACTAGGCGTCGGCCTAGAAGTAGGCAACGGAATTTTCAACGCCTGCTGGAAAATTAATTTTCAATGAAGCCATCAAGAGCGGCGAAAACTTTCTGACAATTGGTTTTCGGATTTAATTTGCATTTATTTTTGGTTAGCTGATTACTCTTCATAACTCATAACACACTTACTGCCACTATTCTTGAGGTACTTGTGGACGGTTTTCAAGGACATTTTCAATTGGCTTTTTCAATGTTGCTTAACTTTTTTCGCTCTGACGGATCGAAATCTATTGCCTTCTCAGTAGCGCTAATTGTTCTAATGCGCTCAAGTAGTAAGCAGCTTAAAATTGCTCAAATTGCAAGTGAACGAACGTAGAACATCAGGGGGGATGAGGAAATTCTCATACAGATGGAGGAGGAGTAGGAGAATATTCCGCAGGGTACACATATCCAGGCGAGAGACTGCCTGCTGAGGCATTAACATCACCAAGGCACTGGCTGGTAATTACACATCAGATGCAGAAATTACGAGAATTAAGGAGGCGGCGCCCAATAAACACTAATCGCATTAAATGGGATTGTGGAAAATAGTGCAGATGTAGGGGGGAAATTAAATGAAACGTAAGTAAAAAACATTTTAAATTAGGAAATTGTAAAGGAAATTTTAAATTTTAATTTATTATAATAACAAAAACATAAGATAATAACGTTGTTTTTTTCAAACATCAGTTCAAAGTTTGCTGGAAAGACTTATATTATTGGCCAAATATCTCTCCTGTTCTCTGCCACGCTCCTTAGAGCTCAGTTCCAAGTCCTTACCCCTCAAAGACCATGATGTAAGGACAGGTGGTCGATGATGCTGTATGAATGGCACTATATACCGGGCACACTCCTCGGCTGCATGTAGATGAACATGATGGGTCCCACCCGCCACCTCGTAAAACTCAAAGTGGGGATTATTGTGGGCCAGAATGGACATAGGCTCCTCACACTCTACTCCCAGGTACGGTGACTCCGATCCCTTGATGATCAGGTAGGGTTTCCTTCCAATACGTCCCGCCAGTTCAGCGGCTAGGCCACGTTCTGTATGAATGCTATGATAGAACTTTATCCGTCCATCTCGGGAAAAGAAAAATCGGTCCGGATAGAGCTCTGACTTGGTCACCTGGCGATAGAGCAGATGCTTGGCCAGCTCAGGGGTCACAGAGTTCATGCTTCCTTTGGCTAGGGCTTTGCACAGCTGCGGGAGGGTGTAGGAGGGTGGCTCGTGAAGATTACCTTCCTCCCGTCGATCTTCCTCCACCAGATGCTTTTCCATATCCTGGGCCGCCTTGTTAATGCTTAGCCCGGCATCCCGAAGTGGAGTGGTCAGCAGAATGTCCAGAGAGATAACCATGTCCACTGTATGTGGAGCCAGACCTGCGTAAAAGAAGCTTATGATGCCGCCCAGGGAATGTCCCAGCAGGGAGACCTTCTTCCAGCCGTACTCGTGCATAACCCTTGGAATAATGTAGACAAACTCGTAGATGCTGTAGTGCATCCCTGGTGGGAGATGAGAGGACCTTCCATGTCCAGGAAGATCGATGCAAAGCACTCCAATATAATCTGGGAGAAGGGGAATCAGTCGATCGAAGGTTCCTAAATTGTCTAACCAGCCATGAATGGCAAGGATGGGTCGCTCCCTTCGATTGCCATACCAGCGACCGGAGATGTGACCCCAAGGAGCGGGGATCCTCACCTCCTCGCACTGCAAATAAAATATATAAAAAGTTAGGCTTGAACGATTAAATTATATAGATAAAATATATGTTTTAAAATTATTATAATAATTAATTGTAATAACAAAAAATGTATTAGGATTATTTCAAATTTATTAGCCCTTTCATATTTGAGTTTACTTGTTATCGAAAATAAAAAACTCGATTTATAAAGTTAAAAATGTGCTTATCAACTCATGTAGATAAATCTTTACTATTTCCAGACAAATGCACATTTACCAAAGCTTTTGCTAAGACGTTTTCTTTTGCATTTCTCAGAGAGCAAACAGTAGTATCTCTACTGATCTGATCTCTTTAGTTTATTCTGTATACTTACATCGCTCAATGACAACGTTCCCATCGCAACACACAACGCACTGAACTTTGCCCTTCGCTAGTTTATTGGCTTGAACAAGTAATTATTTTGCGACCTTCTATTATCTTGCCAATATATTGCCGAAAAACAACCGATCCCACGTTAATAAAAAATTGGGAATTTAGAACATTCCCTTTGACTGTTGTGCAGCGACTAATTCGTGTTTTTCGCTTCTCAGTAATCTTTGGTTTGCTTGATTTATAAAGAGAGTTGATAACAAAACTAAATGATTAAGAGAAAGTTAAAAAACTTGAAAACAAATAGCCAGGAAAGAGAGAAAAATTCAATGAGATTTTATAAAGTTTCTCTTAAAAAGTAAATCTAACTAAGAGTATGTGCAATCAAACATGTGTTACCTTATTCTGCTTGAATCATGAATACAGCGAAAAGTATATTTTTCAAAGCCTTTTCGTATTTTCTGACAAATACTTAGAGTGTCAGACTTTATACAATTCTTTTTTGACTATTTATTATTCATATTAATTGTTTTTTTTTTACTACAAAAACTTTTTCAAATAATACTTTTCCCTCTAAAGCGTCTTCACAGTTTACTGCGTTTATTCCTGCTCCTCTTTAAATACTTCTCCTGTTCCCGGCGTCTCTCTGTAATGCTTAGGTTCGCTTCTTTTCCAGCCAAAGACCAAGATGTAAGGACAGGCGGCCGGTGATGTCGAATAAAGGGCACTATGTACCGAGCACACTCCTCTGCCGCATGTAGATGGACATGGTGGGTGCCTTCCACCTGGTAGAACTCATAGTGCGGATTGTTGTGACTCAGGATGGACATGGTCTCCTTGCATTTGTCTAGCGGCAAGTGAATTGACTTGGAACCCTTTATAATCAAGTATGGTTTCCCCTGAATACGCCGCGCCATTTCTTCAGCTAATCCGAGTTCTATGTGAGTTGCATTGTAAAACTTGACTCGACCATCCCTGGAGAAGAAGAATCTATCCGGATAGAGTTGCGACTTGGTAACCTGGCGGTGAAGCAGGTGTTTGGCCAGCTCGGGGGTCACCGAGTCGGAGCTTCCTTTGGCCAAGAGCTTACACAGCTGGGCGTAGGAATAGGAGGGTGGCTCGTGCAGATTTCCCTCCTCCTGCCGATCCTCTTCGATCAAGTGCTTCTCCATTTTCTGAGCCCTATGCTCCAACTCATTTGAGCGTGGTGGAGGTATGGGCAGCAATATGTCCAACGAAATGACCATGTCCACTGTATGAGGAGCCAGGGAAGTGTAAATGAAACACATGATGCCGCCCAGCGAGTGTCCCATCAGGGATACCTTTTTCCAGCCATACTCCTTCATGACCCGCGGAATGATGAAAACGTAGTCGAAGACACTGTAATACATTCCTGGTTTTATGTGTGAGGATCTTCCATGTCCAGGCAGATCGATGCACAGCACGCCTATATAGTCAGGGAGCAGGGGAATCAGTCTCTCGAAGGTTCCCAAGTTATCCAACCAGCCATGGATCGCTAGAATAGGTCGTTCTGTTCGATTACCGTACCAGCGACCAGAGATGTGACCCCAAGGGGTCGGGATTTTTACATCCTGAAACTAAATAGATAAATTTTATATTTAAAATGGGTATTATGTAGAATTTTAAGTGATTCTTAATTTATTACACAAATGAGGATAAGAAATACTGTGTCGTTCAAAAAATCTGTTTGACTTACAAAATATTTTAACATAAAACTTCCACAACAAACTCTCTACTCTGGATTTACTAAGCTTATAACTGTATATTAGCAGTTATTTTCCAACATTATTAATGCACTTCCGATTGAGAGAACATACACACACGTGAAAATACCGGCTGGTGTTATCTTTTTCTAATTCTCTCCTCACATTTCTGCTTACTCACATCGTTTAATGACAAAGTTCCCATCCCGACGGCCTTCTGAACTTTGCCCGTCGGCAACTTTTAGACTCGATCCAATAATTGTGGTACCACCGTCCAGTATTATCTTCAAGATTGTAGGTTTAGGCACTTTTTAAGTATCACTTCTAACGCCCGCAACAGCTGTTTTTCGACTGAAATGATTATAAAAATTTGTTTACTTTTATGTCAGCCTAAGAAGAGAGTTTTTGGGGAAAGAGCGTTGAGATAGGTAGAATAGATAAGAGAACTTTGAGAATTTGATTTGAAATACACTAAAAAATGAGTTTTAGGTAATTTCAATTTTATTCGTTTCGTATAAAAGGGCTTGCAGAAAAATAAAATATAATATATATAAAATACACATTTATTTACAATTTGTATTTAAAAATATTTATAATATAATACGAGTTTAGTTTTTGGTAAAAAAAAATTATCAAATCAGAGTGATCAAGTTTTTGCTGGTGTTTTTCATTGTTCAACAAACTTCAACTTAATTAATACTTTAAAATATTTTTCACACTTTAATCTTCTATCTATGATGAATGAAAATATAAATCACTTGAACTTTGTACTTTTGGTGTTTCACAATTTGCTGCGCTTCTTTTTGCCCCAACTAAAGAGTCGCCTTTGTTGACTTTTGTATTCCTTAGCGGCAAGTTGATCTTCCTTTCCAGTAAGGCCCCAGGATGTAAGAGCTGGAGGTCGATGATGCTGGATGAAAGGCACTATATAGCGGGCACACTCCTCGGCAGCATGAAGATGCAAATGATGAGTGCCGCCTTCCACCTCGTAGAGCTCGAAATGCGGATTGTCCTCGGCCATAATACAGATTGCCTCGTTACTCCTGAGCGTCAAAAATGGCGACCTTGAACCCTTGATAATGAGAAAGGGTTTCTTTTTCAGTTGCCTCGCCATCTCCCTGGCTAGGCCTTCTTCAATGTCCATGTAGTGATAGTTTTTTACGCGAGCGTCCCTGGAGAAGTAGAATCTATCGGGATACTGCTTCGACTTGGTCAGCTGGCGGTGCAGCAAGTGCTTGGCCAGCTCAGGGAATACAGAGTTATAGCTTCCCTTGGCCAGGACTTTTTCCAGCTCTGCGGTGGTGTATGACGGCGGCTCACTATAATTTCCCTCCTTATGTCGCTCGACTTCCACCAGCTGCTTTTCAATACTTAGCGCCATGTACTCGATATCATTCCTCAAAGGCAGCAAAATATCCAGGGAAATGATCATGTCCACAGTATGAGGAGCAAGGGATGCATAGAGGAAGCACAAGAAGCCACCTAAGGAGTGACCGATCAGGGAGACCTTCGTCCATCCGTATTCCTTCATCACAGTTGGAATGGCTAACAGGTAATCGTAGACGCCGTAATACATTCCAGGTTGTACGTGCGAGGATCTTCCATGTCCCGGGAGATCGATGCATAGCACTCCTATATAGTCTGGCAGCAGGGGAATGAGTCGATCGAAGGTTCCCAAGTTGTCCAGCCATCCGTGTATCGCCAGAATTGGTCGCTCCTTCCGATTGCCATACCAACGGCCCGAGATGTGACCCCAGGGCACAGGAATCTTGACTTCCTCAAACTAAAAATGTTTAAGAATGACATGGTTTAGTTCTTATCTCATAAGTATTATTAATTGGTGTTCAAAGGTCATGCATGACATGGCCAATCTTTTTTGGTGCGATTTTTGGCATACTTACATCGCTCAGTGATAAAGTTCCCATTCCTTTTAGATTGTGACAGATGTCTACTTATTTTGGGAACAACAAGTTCCAATCTCCAGGAACTTTAGTTTGTTCCTTTCTTCTCAAGAGTTATTCATTTACTAATTCATGTTCTTGGCTTTCTTTGCTTTATTAATAAATGCAAACATAAAAAGATCTGAAGAGATCAACCAAAGAGAATCCCACTCTCTTAATTAAAAAGCTCTCGACGATAACAAACAAAAATGAGAGCGAGATAATATAGAAGCCTCATGTGTTGTTAAGTTTTTTTAATTGTTTTCAGATCTCCTTGGACTTGTTCTTTATTTCTTAGCTTTCAATGATCTTAGTAGTATTTAAATTACAAAGGTTTTATTTATTTTCACATAAAACACATTAATTAATAACTAAAACACATTGATTTCACGTCCATTCAGTGCGGCAGCTAACAACAACTAACCAAAATATTAATGAAGCTTTTGAGGGGAACAAGTTTTCGGCTCTCTCGGGGCGAATGGCTTTTTTAGCTTTTTTATTTTTTTTAATATAATTTTAGCTCTCTTAACTCTGCTTACTCTTTCACAACTTGCTAGCTTTTTCTTGATAGAATTGATTCTTCTGGGGACGATGGCGCTGGATGAAGGGAACTATGTACCGGGCACACTCCTCCGCAGATTGCAAGTGTAGGTGATGTGTGCCGCCCTCCACTTGGTGAAACTCAAAGTGAGGGTTGCCCTCGGCCAGAATGGAAAAAATCTCGTCACAACGAGGTTGCAGGTGCAGCGATAGAGATCCCTTCAGGACGAGGTAGGGCTTATTTCCAATACGCCTCGCCATCTCGCCGCCAAGTCCCGTATCGATGTCCCAATAATTAAAATACTTGACCCTTCCATCCCGAGAGTAATAATATTTATCCTGATGGGGATGCTTCTTCACCTGACGGTGGAGCAGATGGTGGGCCAAATCCTCAGTTACAGAGTCCAAGCTTGCTTCGGCAATGTTTCTACTCATCTCGGCGACAGTGTAGCTTGGCGGTTTCCTATCTTTCTCCGCCACTCTTCTTCGGTCGTCCTCAACCAGTAGTCTCTCCTGATAGTTACTAAACATTTCAAGTGCCAAACCATTCTCCACTCTCATGGGCAGCAGTATGTCCAGGGAAATAACCATGTCCACCGTGTCTGGCGCCATTGCCGTGTAGGCAAAGCTCATAATGCCACCCAGAGAGTGACCCATCAAGGACACCTTGTTCCAGCCGAAATGCTTAACCACGGCGGGAATAATGTAAACCAAGTCGTAGACGCCATAGTTGATTCCTGGCGGCAAGTGCGAGGAGCGTCCGTGTCCTGGAAGATCGACGCATAGCATTCCTATGTAATCTGGGAGCAGGGGAATCAGCCGATCGAAGGTTCCCAGGTTATCCAGCCAGCCATGGATGGCCAGGATAGGACGAACCTCTTGATTTCCATACCATCGACCCGAAACGAATCCCCAAGGCACGGGAATCTCCACTTCACGGAACTTTAAGGAAGGTAATTGTATGTTTATTTATGTCTTTTATAGTTTATACATTTTTTGGCTTCCTTACATCTTCAATTAAAATCCGTTTCATTGTTAATAAAATTAGTTATTGCTTCTTAGCAACTGGATTAATTTAGGCAAAAGGCATGCAGTGAGCATACACCTTTCAGATTAAAGAACAATGTTCCGACTGATTTGGAGTAATGTTTTTTTAATAGCTTGGAAAGATAAGCAATAGAAAGCTTTTTTAACAGTCTCACTCAAGCTTTTCGTTAAATTTAGAACATTTTTATAAAAGCCAGCCGAAGAGAGCATGGTAACCAAAAGCAAAATTAAAGGTTTAGAAGTTTATATTATTTAGAAATCGTTGGGGTTCGTAATCATGTTTATTGTTTACATTTATTTGAATTTTATTAGAATGGCAATAACCTTTTCTTTATCTCATAGAACTTAAAGGTTCCAAGAAAGGTTAGCCACAAACCAATTTATATCTTCTAAAACGATCTAAATTCCTTTTGTGATATGGGATGATCACTTTGTCTAGATGCTGGATTTAACATCTCTTCACTTGTGTAAATTCCAGTCATGGTTTAAATCGAATCTGGCCAGACCCATCAACGACCAGAGTCAATAAGCGGCAGTGGGATTTAGGGAATGTGTCGATTACTACGTGACGCTGGAATCAAATCGAGTTTTGCGTTTCTCCACAAGAAGAACCCAGCGATGCAAGCGGTTACGCTGGGCTGACCTGAGAGTGGTCATGTCCTGGCGAAAGTCCTAGACTGACTTGGTTGGGATGTCCCAGCACGTTCTGGTTATTTTTAAATTTGTTTGGTTAGATGTTCCAGATGCAGAAATAAAATTTTTTAACATTTCCTTGTGCAACATACTTGCTGCGACTTTAAGCTTAAATTTAGCTATCATTACCCGAAATCCTGTTCCTGGACTTTCCATTTCTGGCTGCCATTTGGGGGCTTCTTCCTGCTCAACTGTCTCCCCAAGTGTGATTACCTTCCGCTGTCTTTCCCCTCGACTGCATGTGACTGCCATGAAGCCATATCCTGGCCGCCTTCACACTCCTTGGCCACAGCATGACCCTTAATTTGCATTTGGCCAAATTTCCTTGTGCATTTCAATCGTGTGTGTGTGTGTGTGTGTATGGGTGGGTGTGTGTGAAGAACTGCAGCCATGATTTATCTTTAATTTATGTTTGAGTAATTTATCATGTCTTCTGGGGCCCACCCCTTGTTGTGCCATTTTCCCTTGAGGGCCGGGCAGGAGGCGGTCCTTGCCAGCCCCTTGTTCTCGCCATGCAAATTGTCTTGAGCTTTCCCCAAAGTGAAAGTGCCATTTCGCTGGCGCTGGCGAAGGGGAAATGTGTGCGTGTATTGGCCTTGAATCCATAATTTGCCTGTCAACGGCAGCGACATCGTTGTCGGCGCCGTCTGCGTTGTCGTGGCCCAAAAATTGTGCGCACATAATTGAGTTCAAGCATTTGGAAGCCAATTATGATTTCCCACTTCTACCGCCAGCCTCCGCTTTTTCTGCGGCTCCCTTTTGTGTCCCTTTTCACATCTCAATCAAAAGGGCGGGCGTGTCCTTTGTCCTTTCACCTCCTTTTGCTTGCTTTTCACCTCCTTTCAGCCTTTTCCTTCGACGTGGCTTTAATTGCCTCTGCCACTTAACATATGCAAATTAAATTTAATTCTTTTTCTCGCAACCGGATCTCGCTCCCTTTCTTTTTTTGGGTCACATTTTCCGGAGAGGACACCTTAAGTGGAAAAGCAGCTCACCTTCAGTTTGATAAATATTTATGACGGCCAATGATAGTTGCTCTTGCGGAACGGCAGCTGAACAAAGAGCCAAAGGGTTGCCCATATCCTAGAAGCCTTTATTTCATGTAGTTCCCCCTAAAAAAATAAAATAAAAAGGGAAGAGACTGTGGAGACTGGAAAAAAGTAAAGCAAATAAATAAACAATATGGTAAAGCACTATATATGATGCTTTCAACCTGTCAGCCGAGTCCTTGAGCCGGGGATCAGCTTCACAAAGACACCGCCGGAAGTCTCGACCTGATACGCATGCAACTCCGCAAAAAGCAAAAAAATCTGAGGAAATGGCAGGAAAAGCGGTGGGGGAAAGTTGGCCGCCGCTATTATGCTTTATGTGCTGCTATTTTTTCGGCAGGAATTTCTTCTCTTTGGAGCCAAAGTGCGAGTGAGATTTAAGCCCGAACAATGGCTCCGGGGTTTGGTAGAAAAAAATTGTAGGTATATAGAAGAGTGTGTAAGAAATTGCATTAAGAAATCATTTTCGTTTTGCGGCGGTTTCCATGGAGCTCTTTTTCCCGAATGGGGCTTTCCCTGGGTTTTTCCAGCTCGAGTCTAATTCAAATGAATTATTCGTGCCAGAAAGTTTCACATTCGTTGCATTTTTCTGGGCGTGCGGTTTTAACAACACATTTCTTTGGCTAATGAATTTGACTATTACATAAGCGGGTGGTGTGCGAGTGTGTTTGCCTTTGCATGTGTGTGTGTATATATTTCTTCTAATTATACAGCAGAGCTGGAAATTTGCATTTGAATATATGTACATATATATACATTTACATTCAGGTTTCCAAGGGGCTAAACCTGCAGAAAGCCCAAAAACCTACATCTCCATACACTCTGCATATTACAATTAAAAATTCCAGAAAATTACGAATGTAAACCAGAGCTTTGTGGCCTGAAATTTGATGCTGCTGCACTTGTAATTTCCCCCAAAAGGCCAGACTTTATTGAAAGGTAAAGCATTTCCCCCAGGTTTGGTAAGTTGTGCAAATTTGATTATTGTTATGAGCAGAAATTCTACAATAAATAGACAATAATTGGTTTCTGTGCTAGGATCAATTAAACACGAGCAGCGCACAATGAATTTGTAATTGCTCATTGGCAGTGAATAAAGGGTTAAGGTTAATTACATATTTAGTTCAAATTGAATTTTGATTGGGTCAATAAATGCGAATAAATCGTTGATGACTTTATAGCAGAAATTAATTGTATAACTTACAAAAGGTCCTTTCTATCATCCCCTATGATTTATCGCTCACAGTTTATTAAGCTCATAATATATATTTAACTTAATCAACTCGGTATATTAATAGTCATAAAACTAGATTATTGAACCCCATGCTGAACCCCCTTTTGATTTACTTCAAGAGTTTGTCGCTAATCCACTTGATTTCGTAGGTCACGCCTCAAAGCCAGCCATGATTTATGGCCTTATCCCTTATTTCTCCTGCTGTGTTCACCTAAGTATGCAATTGTTTAGCTTGATAGTTAGTTAATTTACTTAATCAAGTGTAAGCCAGGGTCCACAATCAAGGGCCAAGAGGCCACCGTGGCCAACGCACTCAATTCCAAGAAATTAATTAACCAAGAAATTTATGATTATTGCCACAATGAGTTTGCTCTTTTCTGGCGCCCTTTTTCTTTTATTTTTCTTTGGCTTTGACTTTCACTTGGGTTTATTCATTTATTTGTGGCCAAAATGTTTCCACTGGCAGTTCATAAATAATTCGTATAATTTATGCATTGTCATATACTGACTAATGGCGGGGGTGCCTCGCTCTTGACAGACGGGATAAACCGATTGTATACGCTGCCGGTGCCGTTGCCGGCGCTCGACAGCTCAATTGCCCGGCTGGCACTCAATTTGCAGCAGCCAGGAGCAGCCGGTTGAGGAGGCGAAAAGGAAACGAAGATTTCATAATTCAAATACTTCGATTTATGGGGCAGTACGGCATACTCTCCTCTACGGGGTTGGAGGCTTATCGAAGCCACCGAACCCGGCGGGCATTTCGCTCTTGAGCCGCCCCCAAACAATCGTAATTTACGATTGGACAACCCAAAAACGCACTTTACTTGTGCGTAATGCCAAGACAATTGTGTGTGCACCAACTGCAGAAATGCCCTAGGATTCCTACACTGTGAAAAAGGAAGGGGTTAAAAAAACAGCTTAATTGTCTCTGCAGAAAAGAGTTTAGAAACGAACGAATGATTCCACATTGAATCTCCTTTCTGAATATAACTTCTTCATTGCCTTTCAGACCAAAATTATACCCAACAAAGGCATTATTATTCTTTTAAATATTTTTCTTACAGTGCAGTCGCTCACTATTCCCCCTTAGCTGTGTTGTTACCGTATATCGGATCTTGCCTGGTCATAAATTTCCGTTTTTGGTTAACTCGTGCAACTGCAACTGCTGAACTGCTGAACTGCTGCTGCTGCTGCCTCTGAAGCTACCAACTTCCGTAGGTGGCATTGAGACCCCTGGAGAAATGTGTGGAAAACGTCGGGGAGGGTTGGCCGGGGAATGTGAATTCGATTCCCTTGTGGGCCTTTTAAAGGAGGCACTTTCCTGAATTATACGAGTACTACTGGCCTGTGCATTTCGTTGATCCCCCGTTTGTAATTGGAGATTGTAGTTGGGGCTAAAAGTTTGCCATATAAAAGTTTACTTTTTGATTCAGTTTTTAGAACTGTGCTGGCATTTGCCAATTTATCTGCCTGCAGATATATACAGCCATAGAAATGCACAAGTGTTTGCGGGCTATGTCCTGTCTGCAATAAACTTTTAACATTTTGACCAGTAATTGAACCAGACAAAATGTCCCAAGCACACACACAACGAGTGTAACTTCGTTGTAATTACTATCTATCATTAGTGCATTTTCCTTTGCCGAATACTAGACGCAATTCAGGGGGCTACTTCGTTTTTTAATTGGGGTCAAACTGATATAGCCGTTGGGAAGCCATAAATCTCTCCAGCAGATGGGGGATTTCATCTGAAAAATGTAAAAATGTAAAGCAAGACAGTCCCTTGGATATATATATAAATATTTTCATTCCCTGAAAGCTTTGCTCTTCATATTCATAGTTTTTCTCGGAAAGCTCTGAGATCTGGGCAAGTTTTCTAATTAAAAACAAATTCATGAATGCAATTTGCATGAAATTCAATTAAACTTTTTATCAACAGTCCATCTTGCTGACGAAGCAACTCTTCTCTGGAATTAATCATACGCACTGTTGTCCCAACGTGAGCGATTGCAATCAAGAGATGATATCTGAGCTTAGTAGCGAGCGTCACCTTCCCACACACTCCCCAACCAGCAAATTTGATTGGGGCAAAGAACAAAAACAAAAACAAAAAAAGAGGAAAAATAAAATTACCGAATGGAATAAATGAGCGACTGAACGATGCCGCAAGTATTTTCCATGCGAAACGTGCCACAGTGGCACCACCAGCAGCAAAAGTTGCTGCACGTCCTGCAGTTGTGCATCCTTCGGATTGTTTATTTGTGTTTGCATTTGCATTTGCCTTACTTTTATTCCACTTTCGGGCTTTTGGCTCCTGCTCCTGCTTGGCTCGTTGCGCTCTGTTTGCCAATGGCGATGGCCGTGTAATTTCACTCAAAAACATCAACATCAAGTGCAGTCAGCAACAAGAAGAACTCTGCTTTATTTCGACTTGGTTTATTTTTTTTACTTTTTTCGGGTATCAATGTAAATTTTAATTTGTTTGGCAAATATTTTCCGACTCAAGGGGGCGTGGGGGAGGGAGTAAGGAACCGAAATCAGCCAAGACTGCGAAAAGATGCTCTTCTCGTTAATTTGCCTGCAAAACATGTGGCAAATTGCTGCGGGGGCTGACAAAAAAAAGGAAAGAAAGCCAAACTGAACTTGCCAACTGAAGTGTAGGGAATACCCTGTAGGACAAAGGGACCTTTAGAGGATATAAGGATATATCGTGGAATTTTTTCACGGTATTTATTTTGTAAGTAAAGATAATCTCTTACATATTGCTAGGAATTTCTTAAAGGAAGGCTCTCAAAGAAATCTGTATGAAATACTACTTTACTTTTACTATTTAAGGATATTCTTTCCTTCGATCAAAGAGCAACTTTCAAGACTGCTTACTTTTTTTATGGCTTGGGGAAAAGTTTTTAAACTGAACTAAAACCAAAAGGCGTAACGACAGGACTTCCTTCCTCCCCTTACATATACTAACATGTGTGTGCAACATGCAACAAATTCATGAACTTGGTTGCTCGCTGCTTCGCCCAACAAAAACTTGTTTCACTTTTGATTGTCGGCGCACATTTAAGTGCAGAATGTAAAGTTTTTTGGCCCCCTAACTTGATCGCAACTAAGTAAGTGGCAAGGCATTTGCACGCATGCCACAACCAAGCAAGGCCCTTGCCGATATATATCCTGTCAGTCAGTCAGTCAGTAGGGACCGTTTTCCGCAAGAAACTCCTGACAGCGAACGCCTTTTTTCAATTTCTGTATTTTTAACTTGTCGACAATCACTGGGCAAAGGATCGAGATATCTAAAATCAAGTAACTATTTCGAATTTATGTTATTTTTATGGTTGAACGTAAAGTAAATAAAAAGGCAGAAATAGGGGCTTTGAATATTATTTCTTATCAACACATCTCTTAACATATGGAAACCTCTACTATTAAATGTCCTTTGGAATAAACACTTAAAATTGAGTTTATAATTTTAAGGTCGTATTTTTCTCAGTGTGTGTCGAGTTAGTTAGAGGAGTTCTCCTTGGCGACAGTTGCAAAAGTGACGATGACAGGCAGGAGGTCGTCGTCGTCGTCGTCAACTGGATTCTGTCTGGTGATGTCAGGCACGTGTGTGTGTCCCTGAATTGAGCTGAGGTCCTGTCCAAGGGTTTCCCTTGCCCAGTCTAGACAGCATCCAGCGTGTATGAAGCCCTCCCAACTCGTTTAATTCCCAGCTAATTCCAAGGAAATCTCTCAGATTAAACCCACACTTTAATCTCGAGTCGAGATGGAATTTAAAAATGTTGCTGACGAAAACTTAAATGAGCATTGTTCTATCGCACATTTCTCTCTCTTTCCTCTTTTGGACATTATTGTTCCGGGGGCTATAAAATAAATAAAATTGAAATTTTATGCAAATTACTGGAGACTGTGTTATACGACCATGTGAAGCGGCAAAGCCGAATGGCAATGATAATGTTCTTGGCTCCAAGGATGTCAAGGAAGAGGAAACCGAAAGGGAACATGTTTCACTTGAGACAAGAGGTTCATTTGGGGGAAATGGTAAAAAGTCCTTTGCGCTGTCTGGTAAATGAAACAAATTTGTGATAGAGCATTAGGCAGTAGTAGAGGAAGCAATTCCATTTTGTTGAACAGATTTTTAAAAAAGTGGTACGACATTAGGACATTGTTTGTGTGTTTTCCATGATTTTCAAATGATATTGCTTTCTAGCGAGATGTTATGCTTGATTTCACTGAACTAAGCAAGGGAAATCTTGTAATAAATACAAGTTAAAATAAAAGAAAACGTACAATTAAGGTATAATGGGACTGTATACATTAAGCAAAAACTTCTATCCTCAATTTCTAGGCTTTCTTTTGATTCCATCTTAAATATTACATAACTTTAAATGCTCGTTTCCGGCACAGACAATCTCCCTCGTTTTGGCCCTCATATTTCCTGCCGCCATCTTACCAACGTTACTTTAAATGCCAAATGAGCTTCCGTTGGGCCTAAATACAGCCTCGTTCCCAGTCTTTGCTCGGCCGTTATTGGAGTGGCAAACTGGAATCCCAAAGCCAAATAGAATCCAAGGCTCAGCAAATGTCCATCCATTCGACTTATTACATAATTAATAATTATAAGGGAGGCGGAGGCGGAGGCAAAGTATTTTAATAACCCATCACATCACTTGGCCCACTCAAGTTTCCACTTTGGCACATGCCACATGCCAAGTGGGAAGAGTGGAAGGACCTCCTCCTCCTAGGAGTGCCCAAAATCAATGTGTGAAACGTGCTAATTGCGGCAGCTGTGCAAATGTGTGCGCCTGGCCATTTGATAGTTGACCATCATTTTGATGGCCAGGCCCGCAAGGAGCGATGCTCTGCGGATATCTCTAATGTGTGCGGTCCGAGGCGGAAGGAACCAAGACAAAAAAGAAAAAAACTAATTGCCAAGAATGCCAAGTGAGTGAAGAAGGAGAAAGTTTTGCATAAATGGCCCCTCGTCTTGGCTTTCATCTCGAAATTCTCTCTCTCTTTGGGCCAAAAACTACGCAACTGGGTGAGAGTGTGTCGGAGTCGTAAAAAATGGCAGTGCCGTAACACGTAATGAGATACTTCAAAATGATGTTATTGCTTTATTTATAGCGCTGCATAAAAAGTCAAAAAGGAGGAGAATTTTAGAAGCGAATAAAAGGGTGGCGGACGTCGTAGGCTCCTGACATAGGTTTTTGTGGGTTTTTTTTTTGGAGGCCCAACAGAACAGGCTTCATATCCTTTTTATGCCCACGTGGATGTCCTGTAGTTTTGTTGTTCGCACAATACCTCCTGTGTCACTCTTTTACAGCCGCTCTTGTTTATTAAACTTCATCTGTCACACACGAAGGTGCAGTTAGGGAAAATTTGGGTATTGAAATAGGTATTTAGGTATTTGGAAATTCTTAAACGAAAAAATCCATATAAAAATATTTGGGTACTTGCTTCTGATTACAGAGATTTTGTCATAGACTACCAGCTGGCTTGGCTATATATGTATGTGTTTTTGGACTCTTAATGACATAGTTGGGAATTCTAATGTCAAGAAAATACGAGAAAGAGAGAAAGAAAACAAAGCTATTATTCAAAGGGAATTTTTAACTTATTAACAAAAACCCACTTAAATCTTATAAATAAGTACTATATATAATATATATTTCCTCTACCTAGTGGTAACTTGGCAATTTTCTATATTTATTTTTTACCGTGTATAGACACAGCAGCATACATGAGAATGTACAGCAACTACCTAGCCCATCACAATGGGTGCATAAATCTTATCTGTTGGCAAATAAAAGCTGCAGTCTGGTCTTATCGCTGTCTCTGTTCCTTTATCCTTTCCTGTGTCTCTTTCTCTCTCTTTCCCTCTTTCTGTCTCTGACTCCCTCTCGCTGGTGGCTGCTTTATGATTGTCTCGGATTGGCTAATACCTTTCATGGAACTCGTTGAACTTGAGTAATTGCCCTGGCTTCTGACGCTGTTCCTAGACTGGCATTGTTTAGATAAAAATAATTTTCATTCATAAAATTATTCATGACCCGCTGTTTGATTAAAAGCTAGCCAGCAGCACGAGCAGGAGCTAGGAGGAGATAAAAAGAAAAGAAAAAAAAAATATAAAAGCAAAAAGGACATCGGAGGAGTTAAAGCGGTCGACTAATAATAGATGATGTCATGTCATCGTGGACCATGTTTCTTTGCTCTTTCCTCCATTTTGTGTAGCAAAATTTTAATTGAAAGCTAATACCGGAAAGCGGGAATTTTCGCAATTTTCTTAATCGTCAGCAGGATAAAGTAGCGGCGTCAAAGAGTTGATTTAATAAGAGCTCTCCCCCTCTTTCTTTCGAACGTGTCTCCCTTTAATTTTGGCCTTCTATTTCCCCATCAACTGCTGACTCATGAAAAATTAACACACAAATCGCATGGGGCAGACATTTAAAATGCACTTTGTTGCAGCCGGCATTGCATAAAATTATTGCAGAAACAAAAATGGTCAACGATAAGAACTGCAAAGGAAAAAAATAAAAAACAAACTAAGAAATGAAATTAAAAGGTCGAAGAGGGACTACGACTTTGTGTATACCTTGTATTAAAGCAAAAACTACTTGTAAAATTATTAGAATTCTACGAAAGACTCAATTAAATTTATAAAATTTAAATAAAGATAATGTGTATAGTTACAATTTTAAAGAAAGTACTTGTGTTAGAAATGGGAAGCTTACTTCGGGTTTTCGGGCATGCCAGATCTACTCTGCTGTTGATGCTGATAAAGAATATTTATTCATTCATAGTGCTTCTCAATCTTTTAACTTGATAATAGTTCCTCTCAATATGAAGTCGTATTATAAATTTATAATACTGTATTTAATTATAATCAACTTCAGACTTTAACCCAAACCTTACAAACTGTTCCATAAAAGCTTATACCCTTGTTACCACTGGGTATTGGGATAATGCTTTCGCCTTGACTTGCAGCCGAATGCTTTAAAGTGCATCAATTTTAATGCAAATATGCAGCAAGCCGCATTAACTTTTGCTGCGCTCTTAAAAATTACCATAATTGTTGAGAGTCAGGCGAGGAGGAGAAGGCACCTCTGCCAGTTGCCACCATCACCATACTCTCGGCCCTCGTTGACCCCGCTGTTTCCGCAATGTGTGTGTGTGTGTGTGCAATAACGGGAAATACGAGCAGGGAAAGTGGGAAAAACTTTAATGAAAAACGTCCAGCACTTTGCACAATTAACGATTTTTCATGATTTCTCACCAACCCGCCCGCTCAGCCGCTGCCCGGCAGGCAATTTGCATAAATCAGGGCAAAGTATCTGTGACACATGGAGAGCACGCCTCGTAGGTGTGGCTCTCGGTGTGGCTCTCGGTGGAGCCAGGGTAGTGGCTCTGAAAAATGTTTACACATTTGCAAATGTCTGAAGGTCAGAGGTGAGGAGGGTATGGCACACAAGCCCATGGCCCACGGGCTGTGCAACATGATTTAGGCGTTCGCCGCTGAGTAATTGTTGTGCGGCGGTTCAGTGGCTCACTAGCGCAGCTTTAATTTAATTTATGCACAACTACAACTGCAGCAGGAACAGCAACAGCAACAGCAACAATAACTGCGGCGGAAGGAGCGCGCCCTCCGCCTTGTCGAGAGCCACTAAGTGGCCGCTTCAGCGAAATTAAATGCACTTTCCCGGTTGTTGTCGTCGTCATCGCAGTTGTTGTAAACCCAGGACAATGGGTATCTTGTTGGGTATATTAGCAAAGGAGATAATAGGCAACATGCCATAAATACCCTGTAAAAAAGAGATGCTTACAAATATTGTGAAATATTTTGTAAATGTTTTGTGTAGCTACTGTGCTTATTTTTCAGAAATTTCTTCAACTGTCGGAAAATCGGTAATACTTCGCACCTAGTTATGCCAAGTTCGACCAGGCTGAAAGGCTTAGGATCCTCTTGGCACGCTATTGGCAGGTCTGTTACTGAGTACCTTTAAAATATAATAAACCAAGATTTTAAAAATATTTTTTAAAAATGGTTTTATTCTAACATTTAATATTACAAAATCTCCAATGAAAATAAATATACAAAAAGCTCACAACCAAAGTTTGAAAAAGCCATTTAAAAATCCTTACTCAGTATCTAAAAAGAAGTGCCCCTTTATTTCCATCACTGTACTGTCTCCCTTGGTGGTGCTTAAATTATATTACTAGCCATCAAATGGTCGATTCTTGGCCATTAGAAATAATTTAATTTGCTATTATTCACGCTGACTGCAGCTTGCAGCTGCCTCTAAACTGAATTTATTATTATGGCCGCACAATGTGTTTAGTTTTATGGCCCAAGACGTGAAGTGTTTATGCAACAGCAGCAGCAGCAACAAAATCCAGCACCAGCAGGAAGAGCCATCAGCAAGACTGCATTCCCCGGACTTATTTAATGCGTAATTACAGCGCAAATCTTGTTAAGCAGTCGAAGCAACTAAAAAGGGATGCGAAATGGCAAGATACTCGTAGCTGGTCCACTTCGAAGCGGACTCGAAAAGGCAACACTTTGCCACAAGCCGGGGAAAAGGCCAAAAGGAGCAAGGGCAAGAGCTGGGTGCTGAGAGGCAGCTTAGTGTTTGCTTCATTGAATTCATAAGCGTCTCGAAAAGTAAATCCTAGTGAACTTTAGCAAAAATACCCCGTTCGCAGAGGGCAGAGAGGATAGTGGAAAGAAAAAAAATGCAGCAGGAAAAATCTCAGAGATAAAAAAGCTAAGGGGTAAACCGAGGATTTTCCAACCTCATACTCTAACCCTCCCATCCTGCGGGTCGTCAAAAGTCAATTAACTGCAACACTTGCAACACAACTTCAACTAATTAGCGTGATGCTGCCTCAGGTGAAGAGGTGGAGAGAAAAGAGGAAGAGAGAAAAGATACACATACATATATAGAGTACACCTCATCAGAGACCCCTAGGGACCTAACAAAACACACACAAAAAATGTGTAGAATGCTTTTGGGCTTGTGGTAAATAAGAATGCACTTAACGTCGGGTTTTAGATGAGGATGTGCATGATGAGGGCATAAAATGGGGGCTGTGTACACGGTGTCTGTTGTTTTCGGGAGTGACTTTTACAAGAGAAAAGTGTGACAGGTTAATTTGGGTTAGTTGAGGGGGCCAACAGGGAATGCTCTTAGAGATGATGCACATTTTTTAATGCATGAACTATGATAAAGATAATATGGCAACATAAATGGGTTACTTGGTTTTATGATAGAATTTTTATTAAAGAGCTTTAAATTGATTAATTAATATGTAAATTAAAATGTTTCAATATAAACTAAATACTCTATGAAAAATCTTACCCACTTATCAGAATAGCTAATGATACTAACAGATGTTTTAATACATTTTACTACATTGTGTTTCCACCTATATTTCAGCGCTTGAAATATATTATGTTATAAATTATGGTAACATTTTGATAAGAGTCATATAGTGTCACAATGATAAGAGCATTATTAAACTAACATGTATTCAGTGTGGGAATTAATCTGCGCACAAATAGTACACAATAATACTGAATGATTTATTATATTTGCTTACGACGTTATCGCTGTGGTTTAATAAAGTTAGAATCATGGGGGGGTATAGAAAGAGAGAGAGGCTCCCTGCTAAATATAGTTTCTTTTCTTCCAACTAAAACTAAAAATATCTTGCCTCTGTGTTTTCGCAACATTATTATCATTCCACAAGCCACTCCCACTCTTAGTTCTGTTCTTGAGGTTCTTTTCTGTGGCCCATCCTCAACATCTTCATCATCATCATCAAGAACACCGTTTAATTAGGGTGTCGCTTGTACCGCGTCGGGTTTTATCTTATCAACTCCCTTGGAGACACATTCGCGACAAGATGCGATATCGAATATCGGGGCGATGATAAACACCAGGCACCTGGAACCAGCATCGAATGCATCTCCATTTCAACTTTGATTCCCGCTTGAAGTGGATGTTAAGTAAAAGCTGAATTTCTGTCCGAATGAAGCTTGCCACCAGCATGGATGGAGTGTGGAAGCGATTCCTGGCCATGTTGTCGCTGCCAGATTTGCTAGGTGAGTAAAGCTTGATTTATTTTCTATATATTTCCAATATACTACACTACTTCTCTCCCAGTCTTGGGCTGCTTGTGGGCCAGTGGTTTCTCCTTGGGTTACTACACAAAGTCTGCCTATGTGTACGACAACCTATGGCCCCACTGGTACGCCCTAGTAGGTGGCATCGTTTCCTTAGCTCTGGCCTTGGGTTGGACCCTCAGGAAACACAAGAAACAGCAGTACAGCTACGATCACTACTACATCATTTTCTATGGACTGCTTTGTTCGCTCATGGGGAGTTGTTTTATGCTCACCAAACAACTGGGTGAGTCACTGCCATTGAATGGAGTTCCCACTGAACTGATTACCTTTCCAGGTGATAAATCACGTATGAAAGATAACGTGTTTAGGGTATTACCAGCTTTGTTAATGGGCTAATTGATAACATGATTAATAAATTATGGATATCTGATGGCCTCCTATTTATGTTAATCCGCCAGGTGTTAGCTACTACTTCAGTTTCGTGGGATTAAGTGTCCAGTACTTGGCCGGTTTTAGCTACGTGAATCTGCGATGTGATGCCTCCGGTTCGAGACCCTCAAGGATAGCGCTGGCCAACTCCCTATATGCCGGTGGAATGTCCACGGGATTTTTGATATTCAACGAAATGGAACCACAGCGCTGCGGACTGATTGCCCTGGGCATAAACCTTCTGCTACTTTGCCTGGTCTGTCTCAATGAGCTGCTGCACCACACGGGCTGTATTAACTACAAGGAATCGCGGGATCTGGTGTTTAATCTACTAAACGAAGAGCGGATGACCTTCCTGCCTCGTCAAGCGATTCTGGCCCAGTTTGTGGGTAGGACGGACTACACCCTGAAGGATAGCAGGCAGTGGCTGGTTTTGCTCCTGGGCGGATCATTGGTGTATCTTCAGAAGAGCTGCCTGCTATATTCGCCCACCTACATGCAGCTGATGTGGAGCTCTACTGTGGGTTATCTCCAGAGAACCCAACTCTTTATACCCTTTGTGCTGTACGCCGGCGGTACCAGCTTGGCAGCCCTGCTCCTGATGCGATACAGCCCCAAGCTGGTGTACCTACTCTTTGGACTCATTCAGATGACGTTGATAGTGGCCCTGCTGTGCATCTACAGTGAGGAGCAATCGGAGCATTGTTTCCTGTTCCTGGCCCTCATATACGTAACCATGGGAGTGCTGTCCAGTCAGGGAATACACTGGCTACTCGAGTGCTCACCCTTCCTGTACACAGAGCTGGCCTTGGCTACGGGATTCATCCTGCAGCTGGTCGCCCTGGAGAGCTGCAAGTATGAATCGTATGCCACTGACATTTGGATAGCCTTGCTTGTTAGCAGTGTTGTTACCCTGGTGCTCACCTCCCTAGCCATTGCGGTGGTGCAGTGGCTTCAGCCACAGTCCACCAGCTTGGTGGATGTGCGGAACCGCCTGCTGGGCATCCTGCGACAGCCGGCAACTCCCGAACAGACGCAGTTCTGGCATACCAACCAGTTTCTGGCCCACAATAAGCCCGCCCACCAGTTGCAGTCCGTTCAGTTGGACAAGAGCAGGGTGTTCCAACAGTATCCAATCACTGGCAGCGACATCATCACCGACAATCCCAAGGTCGACCCAAAGTTCTGATAATAAAGTGTTGCACTTTCAACTCGCACTTGTTTCTGGTCCATCTAGCCGAATCATTACTCACTCGTTGTGGAATTGTCAATGGGTTTGCCCTGTTATTTATCTTCATTGCTGGTTTCTACACAGAAAAATACGATTGTCACTGAATTTGTTTACGATTTGGTAATAAAAACGAACACATTTTGACTAACGGATAAACTAATTTTGAAATTGCTATGAAAGTTTTATTTTATACAATTTAAACCAGAAATTGTTGATTTGTTGAATTGTTAAAACTTTAATTGTTGAATTATTAATTTAATTTTTGAATTTGCTTTTGTTTTGTAGAATTCTTGAATTGTTGAATAGTGTATCTATTAAAATGCTTAATGAACTGAGCTTAGTTGAACTATGAATTGTTGAATAGTTAAAATGTTAACATTTTCAATTGCTGAATTATTTAGAAGTCTTTGATTCGTATTTTTTATTTCATGTTTTTGGTGGCGCAATACTTCGCAGTGTAGTTTTATCAAATGCCTTTTCTTTTGTGAAATTTCAAAAGAAAACCACAAATACACTTAATTCCTTTCTACAGAAACGATGTTAATCAAATGCCCTTACCCAAGAGTATATTGAAAGGAAAATCCCAGCTTGCAAATACTCTTAATTCCCCTTGGAAACTAATTTCCATACAAGGCTTATTTTTACCATTTTCCATAAAACATTCAGAAGCTGCAGCTGGGCTAAGAAATTTGATGTTGCCTTGTAATAAGCCTTTCACAGAGATTATTAATTATTTATGAGCCGGAATTATGATTTGCACAACTTGAAAGAAATTAAATCTCGCCGGGAAACGTCGAGAAAAACGAGAGAAAGTACAACTTTGAGCTGATGCTGGTGCTGGGCAACGTTCGTTAATGATTTTTATTGATTTTTAAGCAAATTAAATTGTGCGTTAACCGCAAACTGAATTTATCATAAAGTCGCTTTATCAGTCGACTTGTGCTCCTCTCCGCTTAGTTCGCTCGGCTTCTCCCGGCGGCGGCCTGCAGCCTTCAGACAGAATTTTTATTGCCAAAACATTAAACATTTATATCCGCTATCAATTTCGTAACGACGGAAAGAGCGTAATCGCATCTCGGCTGTTGCTGGGTGAAATTTTTCCGGTTCTACCTAATTTAATTTACGTAGAAAGCGGTAGTAGAAGTAGGAGTAGGAGTGGGAGCCTGGGCCGCAACGTGCAATGGCAATAAAAGCGTTAAATTTGTTTATTTTTTCAAGCCCTGGCAGGTCCGCAGGGGATCCCGGCCCGCAGCACACAGGACTTCCCTTTTTTTTCGGAGCATTTGCCATTGGGTCTCTGGTTTCGGTTCGATTTCAGTGTGTTTTTTCATTCGTTCTCCCACCGGCTCTGCTGTTTAGAGTGTAGCCTACCTTCCGGCGCCCGCTGGAAATCCTCCCACATGCCGTATATACAGGATATAACCGCCTCTTCTGCCACGCTCCTCTGCTCCCTATCCGCATTCCTTTTGTTTTTGCCTACCCATTGTTTTTAAGTGGATGCCGGCGCACATCCTTTGTGGCAGCAGCAGCAACGGCAGGCGAATGGGGCCACCAGTTCCAGTTTGTCGAACCGATCCCCTTATCACTAATGAAGTGGCCAATGAACTGTAGCCCAAAAGATTAAAGCGAAATTAAATGGCTAACCGAAAATTGATTGATCGAAAAAGGTGCGCAGTAACGCAACCCAAAAAAAGCACACGAGTCAAAAGAGTCAGTAAATAAATGAGAAAAATTATTTAAACCGATTTGGGTTGCGGCCAGCAGTTAGCCTTTTCAATATGTTGTGCGGTTGGGGGTAAGCAGAGATAAAAAAATGTGCCACAAACTCGACAAGAAGGGCTCTTTTTCAATGGGACAAATTTACTACAAAATATACAGCAGTCAACTCTCAAAAAAAGTAGTTTTTGCTAGGGAAAATGCGGTTTATTATAGGTTGAATTTTGCAATTTGTGGGTTCCAATCAAAAAATAAATTCAATTAATTTGGCACCCAGACATGAACATGCTTTTTTAGCAAGTCTTAAAAATGTAACCCATAAAATCAGTTACTCAGGGATATACATTTATTTATGAGTTACAAATTGCTACCTAAAATGTTTTGTTTTACAAAAATAGACTTTAATGAAGCATCACATAGGCATAACGAAATTTAATTATATTTTTCTAATCGCACTGCTAACTCAGACTCAAAGATGCTGGCAGCAGCTATAGGTTGCTTTTTCTCTTCCTCCGCTTCACATTCTCTGAGTCCTCCACGGCGAGCTTAAATTCCTTGACCACCTCTGGCAGAGCCTCATCCTGCTCGTCATCCACCGTCCAGGTCTCCAAATGCGGTGGCCTATGGCGCATAATAAACGGATTGATGATGGCAGCCACTCCAACGGCATTGTTCAGGTGAACGTGATGGGTTCCCGGCACCTCGTGCAGCTCAAAGTGTGGATTGTTCTCCCGCAGAATACCAATAACCTCGTCGCTCTGCTCGTCTATAAAATTAGACTCGGATCCCTTGATCACGCAGTAGGGAACATTCCGTATAGTCCTGGCCAGCTCGGCGGCAAAGGGTGGGCTCGTGTGGAACTCTGTGTAGTATTTACAGCGACCGTCGCGCGAAAAGAAGAACTTGGCCGGGAACTTGGTCGATCGACTGATATTACGCTCCAGTATATGGTGGCAGTTCTCCAACTCCACCGAGTATTCTGAACCCTTGTGCAGGACCTGTTCCAGCTCAGCATAGGTATAGGCAGGCGGCTCCTGTCGCTTGGCATTCGCAAATCGCTCGTCCTCCACCATATAGCCCTCGATGTTGGTGCGCAGGTAATCGATCTGAGAGGCAGGCTTCCGATACCGAGTCTTGACAATATCAATGCTCACCAGCAGGTCGGTGCGGTGTGGATATAGAGAGGCAAATATGAAGCACAACATGGCGCTCATCGAGTGGGCCATCAGGGACACCTTCTGCCAGCCGTATTCCTCCATCACGCGCAGGATCACGCACAGGTAGTCCACGAAGTGGTACGCAATGCCCTCGGGCAGCTTCGAGGAGTATCCGTGTCCAGGCAGGTCGATGCACAGGACGCCCAGGTGCTTGGGCAGCAGCGGCAGCAGCTTGTCCCACGTGCCCAGATTGTCCAGCCAGCCGTGCAGGGCCAGGATGGGTCGCACCTGACGGTTGCCATACCACCTGCCCACCACATAGCCCCACGGCATGTCGATGCGCACATCCATTGGCTCCTGAAAAGGCACAGAGAGAGAAATAGTTAGAAGTTGGTTTGAAATTTAGATTTGAAATATAATAAATATTAGATTGTTAAGCTTGGTTATTAATATTAATATTTTAATTAAATCATTTCTTGATATTTATTTCTTTTCAGGTGGATTTTACGCTATTTTCTGTGTAGAAAACGAGGTGCAAAGAGTTTTAGGAAAGCTATTGAGTTGGTTTAGCGAGCGGGGTGCAAACTAGCGGATAGGTTAGTCCTGCTTGTTAGCTGTTAATTGCCAGTGGGCAACTTGGTAGCAGCTCTCGGCATCCTGTCAGTCAGTTTAGTTGGCTTGGTTGGGTTGTTGGGCCTGGAAATGGCAGAAATTGTCCGAAAATGTACCTCCGGCATTTGCCGAACTCCATTTAGGCAAGGCTTTTGCCAATATTTGCTTGATGCTTTAAGCGGAATGAAGATATGCTGACGTTTGCAGTTTATGCTCTTTAATATTTATAGCATAGCTCATTAGCAGTGGCGTTGAAGGATGCACATGCTTTCCTTCTCTGAGAGTTCCGTGTCTCATGGTCATAACATTTATCTTCCAGTATGCGTATGCGTACAACCCATCCGCATGTCCACCTTTATCCCCACTCCCTGGGGTCCAACTCCAACTCGAACTCTGAACGTTTTGATCAATTGGTTTGTGTGAAAAAGTTGAAGCGGTTGACAACTGAGCGAGTTTTTCGGGCCCCGGGAGCAGGTGTCAATTGATGGACAGGAAGCAGGCCCCTGCAGCGGCCCGAGCTCCTGACTGTGCGGCAATTTATCATCTAGTTTTTCCATTGTTTTCGGTCCAATCGATAAGCGATTGTGTGTCTCTTCCCTGCCTGTCTGTGTGGAATCCACTGCAATTGAGTGATGCTCCTGCTGCTGCACATGCAAACTCCTAAAAGTTTCAACAAATGGATTTAGCCGCCACAGAAAATAACTTTTGCACGCTCGCTCAGCTTGAAAATTAGCACCCAAAAACACTTTCAAGTGTGACGAAATAGTTAGTAGCTGAGAGTTAAAACTTTTACGGATCTGTTTCCGAAGCAGACGACACTTTAATGAACTCTTAATAAGCTTCATAATCGAAGGAGACAATATCGTTTGATTTTAAGAAAGAAGAAAATGTCGCATTTTATTAAGAGAAAAAAAGTTTCTTTTAAAGTGTTTGTAACAATTAATATAGTAAAAAGTACACTCATAGAAAGTTAATCTTTAGGTTTGTAATCAAAAAACAAAACCGATAAACTGTGGTTCAATAAATGTACATAAATATATTGTTCTTTACTGTAAAAATTAATAGAATATTACAACAAATTTGAAAGGAAAATTAAAGAATTGCTCTAGTTTAAAAATATAAATTTAAGCAAATAAATAAGAAGTCTTTATAAGCCATCACTAATTTTCCAAGTAAAAGTATATACTTTCTGGTATATATACAAATTTTTACAGTGTACCTACTATACGTGAGTTTAAAGCTTTAACTAATCCATTAAACAGCTTTCAAAAACTACCTTTTTATCTCTTACTGCCTGATACTTTATCTCTTGTGTTGAGATCGAGTTCTTTTGATACAAGAATTTGCTTTTGTTGGGAAATTTTAAGTGGTAGTAACTACTACTTTAACCTCTCCAAAAAATAAATAATAAAAACATTCCACCGGTAGCTGATGGCTCCAAGTAGACATTGACTTTGATTCCGCTATTACGGAAATCTTATCAGCTTCAAAGAGTCCAAAGCGATAAGAGTGCAATTCCGTTCAAAGGTAAAAAAACACAGACGGAACCGCTGGATTTTCATGGAAATAAACTCGTATTTAGACCGATAAAAGCACCAAATCGCATCATATAAAATTTAATAACCTTTTCATGGCTCACATTCGCCCCATTTGGAGTCATATAATTACCTGGTCATGTTGCTCGGTTTGTTTGCCGTCGCCTCCACCCGCTGATTCTGATTTCGATGTCATTGTCGATGGCTGGCAAGTGACACAATCTCCCAACTAAATCCGACACACGCGTGTCGGACGAAAATACTATATAATAATGACGTGTGCGGGGAAAACTTTTCTATTTCTGTGTTAATAATAACTGAATTAAAGAAAGACTAGAGCGGCAGCGACGTGGTCGCCAGCAGCGCGTAAACAAAACTAAAGCGTGTTCCGCCACAGACGCCGATTAAATGCTGCCACTCACCGTTGAAGTGAGACTGAACTTTAATCAGGCATTACAAAAGCAAATATCGGGAGAAGGTGCTAAGTAAGAGAACTAGCGATAAAGAGAATATAGTAAATATAGAAGAGAGCAAACCTTAACCGATCAAGCAAGAGCTTTCACACCCAGCTAAATGCTTAGTCATTAGTTGTTGCGATAAAGAGTGGGGAAAAAGCTTCAACTTGTTCCGATAGCATGAATAAACAAACTAACTAACAACAAAACCCGCCTCTCAAGCGGTCAAAGGTCAAAAAATACTCCAATGAATAAGTAAATAAATTTATAAAACCCTACAATTATCATTTTAAAATGTTACTTTCATAACAAAACAAGGCAAACTGCAAATGATATGCCAATAAAGTCAAATTGTTGAGTTGAAAAACATTTAAATATACAATGCGCTTACCAGTTTTCACAAACACAAAATAATGCATTCGGCCGGAGAAAATCTCATGTTTACGCAGATAAACATAAATATTTATAGAACTCATTCAGTTTCCCCAAAAGTGACCATCACATAATTGATGCAAATATGCAAACCTCATAATGCCAAAGCCAGAAAATAAAATACTCTTCAGTATATTGCTTTTTGATCAAACTCCAGAGATAGGTAAGCCAGCAAAAATGACAATTTCTATATTTTATTATTAATTTTTATGAGATTTGCACAAAAAACAGTCGAGAGCTTAACACACACATGAAATAAAAAGGATAAATTCGTTTTTTGAGCGCTTTTTTATGCTGCCCCCAACAAAATTAATAAACGAACAAATCAATAAATATTTATTTAGCTCTCGTGGCGTCCGGCGTTCAACCTCAAATGTTGGTTGGTTTTTTGGGATAACACTGATAAAACATATTCAAAAATCCTCGGCTGTCGACAAGAGTTTACACAATAAATGTGTTTAGTTTCGTTTCGTTTCTTGTTTTTTATTCGCTAAATGGAAAAATATTTGAAAAATTCTTTTCCAGCCGCTGGGGGGCCAGTGGCTCAAATCATAAATCTTCATGGAGTGCAAATTGAATGTATCGAGCGACCACCAGCGATAGTTGCTCCCCTGCGCCATAAATAACGAATTGGAATCATAAATCTGGTTCGGGAAAACTTTGCAAAGCTTTTTTAATTTCCAATGCAATTAAAGCGGGGAAAAGGCCAGGCTCACAGGCTGTGGATTCCCAATTCGAATTCGCAATGGAAGAAAGGAACCAGTCATTTAATCAAATGCATCTGGTGCTCCTCCTGGCCAAGTGGCGAAATCCTGTTAGCACCTTACTCGGCCTGCTCGACATTTTGGTGGCCGCTGCGAAATCAAATTTCGATGCATGCGGCTGGTGGGGATCACAGTTCACCTGCCACCACCCTGAATTGGGGTTTCATTTCGCCTCCTCGACTAATGACATTCGAATGGCATTGGCGGATGCAGGCGGCGGGCCCAGTCAACCAAACTTGGCTAATGACCCGATGGCAACCCAACTGTGCGACAGGCCATATGGGTTACATAAATTATGGTAGTACGTTAATCAGTTAAGCAAGTTTTAGATTAAATTAGAAGCAAGTAATTAAATGAAATGAAGGACTAGGAAAATTGTCATTTAGAAGGTCTGAATATAGATAGTCTTGAAATCACTTTATCAGTGTCTTTTCTAATTATTATTATTATTTTAAGGTTTCTTATAATTTTTAAATTTTTAAAATTAGTTGTTAAATTCCCTGAAGAACCTCTTCCGTCCAGTTAAATTCCAATTCCAGAGTTGGGGTCAGAGTTGAAGTCAAAGCCGGAGCTGGGGTCGAAGTTGACTGAGCGGAATGAAAGGTGCGGTGACAGCGTTCGTTACAGAATCATTTGCACGCCTCGCTTGGCCGCAGATTTACACTTGGTATTTTTCTGGATTTATGCCAAAGCAAAGCCAAGCAAAGCAGCCAGCCAGCCCCGCCCATACGCCCATCAGCAACGTGTCTCGCCCTAATATTGTTGCTAGGTGTAAAATGCAAAGTAATGGGCTTGAATGCGCCTGCTAAGGAGGCCAACAACAAGGCAGGAAGGCAGACACAGGCAGGCAGGCAGTCAAGGGGGAGACCCTTTTCGGGCAAAAGGAGCCTGTCAAATACCCTTTAATTGGGCTTGGAATTCAACTAGTTCAGCATCTCCAAAGGTAGTTGAACATCCAGAACTTACCTGTCCTTAGTTACTGACTTAATCTGCTGACTATATCTTTACAATTAGTGCTGATGTTATCCTGCTAATTGGCCATAAATAGAGAATGTAAACGTCGTGTTCATCATCATCATCATCGTCGTCGTCATCCTGCTGCTATGCAAGTTTTCTGGGCTCCTGTTTCTGGTCTCTGGCTTCTGGTACCCTTTTGTCTGGCACTCAACTGAAAAGCTTTTGTCGGCGCTTGGAAATTTGACGGAAATTGTTTGGTCTGATAGATGCAGATGCAGCTGCACCTCCTCCTAGGGGGCTCCTGATGATCCTGCTGCTGGCTCCTTCTGTCGGCTTTGTAGCTGTGTGTACCTTTGCCTAATGGTCTCATTTCTCCCCGCATTTCCACAGTTGGTTGTGTGTCAATCCTTCAGCTAAGTAAGCAGACAGTTTTCAGCATTATGGTCAGTTGAAAGGCCATAAACTGGCCCATTTTTCCAGACTCAGACCCCGCCGACCCAACGGTGTTGTCTAACCGAATGAAAATGGCAATTTCAATAGAATTTAAACTTAATTCTTGGCATTGTTGTTGCTGTTGCTAAGACGGGAAAAGAGGAAGGAGGCAGCTGAGATTACGCCAAGCGAAATAAATGCAAATCGCATTAGAATAAATTTTGCTGGCTGCTTTCTGGCAGCGTGACTGCCACTGCAGCATAATGTCCTTAAAATGGCCAACCAGACGAAGCTCCTCGAGCTGCAAACTTTGGCGACGACAGGTAGCGTAGAAGATAGTCAAAGGACTCGAGGAGATGCACTCTGAAAAATTAAGTTTTCTATAGGAAGGAAGTATTCTAAGGAAGGAAATTAAGTTTTGAAATAAAAGAAATTCTTTAATTCTTTGTTTGTACTATTTTTAATTCGAAACTTTATAGCTTTTTTTGAATTTCACAATTTTTATTTCTTGTGTAAGCATTTTCCAAAAAGAAAATCATTAGGTTGAAGGAGCAGGGACCTCTTCTCGCCCAACACAATCAAAATCAAGTTGAACGTTGAACTTTTTAATGCATAATTTATGGTCAACGCCGTTGGCCCGTTTAACTGGCGAAACAAACGGCCAAACGGACACACAGGTTAAAGCCAAGCTCTTTTTCTGTTGATTTTACCTTGGTATTATTTTTTATGCTCAGCGCGGAAAATCAGTTGGAACAATGAGCGTGTATCCAGCGGTGGAATGCAGATCTGTGTGGCACATCATAAATATTTATGAAACGTCTTTTGGCCAAGGCACGTACACCCGGTGGAAAGCACCTCATGTCGAATGGCCGAGCAATTTATTGGGGGATTCAACGGAAAATCATCTTTAATGCCGGCACATGCGGCACATATAAATATATATTGAGGAGAAATATTTCTTTTCAATTGATTTGTGGTGGTAGAAAATAAGGAAATGCGTCTAAAATAAGGTAACATTAATTTATGATGGCCACGAGGGAAAGGTAAACCTACGTGCTTAGACCTATATGATTTGTATTTAATAATTTTTAGGGTCTTTTCTGGAAGGAAATTAAAGGAAGGGAAGCTGCTCTTATCACTTATCTGGACTCTCGAAATAACAATTTTGACTCTGATTGAGCAACTTATCCACCCTTAAGTTGAGATAGTTTTATTAACCAAAATCATCTCGCCATCTGTCGTTGTGCTGCCAAAACTTTCCGACTCTCTGTTTGCGTGTTTCGCTGCCACAAAGTAGAAATTGCAAGCCGAGAATCTCCGCCCCCGATCTCCGGCGAGTCACAACTATCAATTAAACTAATTAGCTTGATTTCCCGGCAGAGTTGTGCAACCGAGGGACACGCCCAAAACTTTCGCCTGGCCGCAATGGCTTCCTTTGGCTCCTTTGGTGCGGTTTGGCTCGGTTTGGGGTTTTGGTTGGAAAATTCAATCAGCGCGTGCAGAAAAACGCAATCAAATGATTAAGTCAACAAATGAAGGCAAATTGCTGGGGCGCATCAGCTGGTGCAGCAGCAGCAGCAGCAGTTGGCAGACTTTCTGGGATGCTGGAAAAATCGAAGTCAGAAAGCAAAAAAGTCGCCAATGAGCTTGTTCGTGGCGAGGTCTTCCTCAAAACTTTGGTCGGCTTCCCTTCAGGGGATAGCTTTTTGTTCCTCTTTTTCCGCCCAATTTTTTGTGACAGTCCGGGATGGGGAAGTAGGAAGTAGAGCGCATTTAAAGCAGGTGAAAAAGAGCTGAAAAAAACTTTGGTCTTCCTAATGAGTGTGCGGTACTTGGGCCATTGATTAAATCGAGGTTGCTGTCAGAGCTTTTTAGCGCCTCGCTTTCCTGGTGTTGGCCCACAACATATTTTAGTCATTTTTATGGCCAGTTTTTCTCTCGAATTTCTGCTCCTTCTCTCTGGTCCACATTCAAATTCAATTGACTGCAGCAGCAGCTCCTCCTTCATGGCAGGGGCGTGGCACGTGCCACACATAGCCTATATATCTATATCTATGAGTGAGTGTGGAATGGATGTATGCATCATCCTTCCAGCATATTTATTCCTCCTTTTTTTGGTGCGATTGCCTGGCAGGAAATTTATTTATATTCAATTTGTGAATTTATGCCACTTTTTTTTGCAGCCAGAGCGACAATGCCGGGGGAAATTCAGTTTGCTGCAGATGCATCTATTGGATGGGAAAGGATGCAGGCTGTGCACCAGGCGAAATATTCCTGGGGATTGCTTTTTGGGGGAAAAGCCTTTGGAAATATTTAAAGGCAGCTTAAGGCAGCAGGGGATGGACTTTCCTAAGAGGATTGCTAAGAGGTCTTAAAGAGAAGTCAATCTAAAAAGACATATAGAAATCTTTATGTTTTGAGCTTGCTTATTGTTAAACCATAGGAAAAACTTGGGATTATTTAATGCCTTATTGGGAACATAATATTATTATTTGATGAAACGAAAACTAAATTGAAAGAATTTAGTATTTGTATTTATAGAAGTGATTTATTTTGGAAATTGTACTTCTTTATAATTATTTAAGCAAATGAAGGCTGATGTTTTGATTTTTTGTTCGCTTAGTAATAATAATAAATATAATTATAAATATTCTATAAAAGAAACCCTCTTACTAAGAATATTATATACAAAATACCTAGTTGCTTGCCAGGAAATTCCCTTAATGAGAAAAACTAACCATAAAATGCTAATTTTCCCCCGAGACACTCTTGGATTTAGGGAAGCCATTTTGGCCATTTCTCGCAGTGCCTCTTCAGGCTCTTCTTGAGCCTTTGTTGGCTGCTTGCTCAGACTTGCCGTTCTGTGGAAGGAAACTTAATGCTGCATTTACGGCTACTGATGCATTTACTGTCTGCTGCTGCCTGTCGTTGTCCATCGATAAGGTCGATTTCGAGTGGAATGTTTTCCGCAAAATCATAAACACATTTGGCCAGCAACTGATTACCTAATCTGAAGGACTAGACCTTCCCAGCTAGGTACCATGTTACCTGGTTACTCCCAAAGGTACAGTCACATTTGGTCAAGGAAAAACAGGGGTATAGACTACCTAAGTGAGGAAAAGGGTACTCAGGCCTGTAGGTACAGGCAGGTAGAGTTGTAGAGCTATATAAGGTGATCGCTGGATGGGCATCCTTCATTCCGTCGATGTTCTTCCACAGCGATAGTCAGCCCTGAATAGTCGTCCGTCGAGAGTGTGAGTTTTGCTTCTGTGATAGCTAGACCCAGTGCCAAGTGTGCTCAGGAAGGATGTTGTTCCTGGCGCCGCGCAAACATTTGTTTGCCACCAACCTGATCATTCTGCTAATGATCTATGTGATGCGCAAGTGCCTGCAGCTCTTCTGCTTCATCGAGAACCGTGGCGTCAATCCGGAGGAGGAGGACAAGGAGCACCATGAGGTTGTCAAGCAGCGTCGTCGCCGCGGCGGTTTCAAGATCATCCCCGACGCCATGCACCAGAGCATGCATGGTTTTGGCTACGGCGAGGGTCACTATCAGATCTTTGTGGAGAAGAAGGAGCGCAATCTTCCCACCAAATCTCGCCTCAACGCGGCCACAGCCGAAGTCAAGCTGAATCCCAATTAGATGATTTTCTTGACACCAAAAGGAAAACACTGACATCCCGCCGGATGTCAAGGACAATGAGCCAATTGAGCCAGCCATAAAAAATATCCTCGAAACCCAAAAGAAACCCCCACACATATCCAAGTCTTCTTCAATAGTTTTAAAAATAATAATTAATTTTACTACTTCTCTTTTTTGTAAACCACAAAAGCGCATTATTGGCCATTAATAAAAAAAGCATAAAAATAGTTACGTTTTTGATTTTAAAGAAGAATAATGTTATTCCAGCAGAAAATTTAAAATCCCTTAAGCTACAGTAGGAGATTTTGTTTTCTTTTTAAAAATTCAACAATTAATAATTGTTTTCCTACTTCCTTGCCTCTCTTGCTACCCATTTTGAATTGATTTCAAATGTATATTTTCCTATTTTTATAACCAAACAAAATCCTATTATGAGAAAATAATATTTTCCTTTTGCTCGATTTGATTGATTGTCCCTTTGTCGTAGGCCGTGAAAATGCCATGTGATCTGCAACTTTTCCGCTTACTTGGTTTTCCTTTCGGACTTGGACTTGCCTCTTGAGGACTAAAACAGATTTCATGCCACTTGAAAAATTATCTATCTCTGATCGCGTGGGTGTTGCAGCAACATTAAATGGCGCCAAATTTATCACAAAGTAGAGCTGAACGCACATGGAGCTCTGGAAATCCTGGGGGAAGGAAAATGTGGTGCAGAGTGCCAGAGGCAGAGACAGAGGCAGCGGCACCAACAATGCCAGGCAATATGCTTTCAGTAATTTGCAAATACTCTTGCCGAATAAAAGAACAAATGTGAAGGGGTACATGGGTTATTAGATTAGGATTAGGTAGTTACAAATTGGATTAAAAATAGAAGAAAGAAAGAAGAAACTATTAGTTTTAATTGAAGACATAGCCTTTAAAAAATACAAGGCTAACACAAATTATTATAAATATTTATTCACTCAATTCTACAACTTATCGGATTTTTGTTGTTTTTATTCATTCTAATTTAAATTTAATTAAAAATTCATTTTCCAATCTGCAAATTAGAACCTTTTATGATTTTAAATTCTCTTAACGTATTGAAACATATTTCTTATTAAGATAGATTTATTTCTTTCCTATTATATATTTTATATTTCAAAGATTTGAAGTATTTACAAGATTTGTTTCTAAATTACGGCTTTACCTCAGTTGTTCCTTTTGTGGGAGAGCATTTCCAGGTCGCCACTAATGCTGACCTACTTCCATTGTTCGGCATTGGCCAAGATAAGGAAGACGGAACTGGCAGAGCTCTCGGCTTGAGCGCAGCAATTGTTAGCAAATCTATCATCATCATGTTCTTAAGCACGTGTCGCTGTCCCTTTTGCGCCCTTAGCCCTGTCTCTTTTGTTCCCTATCTCTTTCTTTTCGTATCCTTATAGTTCGTAGCACTGTGTGTGTGTGTATGAAGAGTGTGCAACATTTTCTGCATTGCATTATAAATGAAGGGAAATTTTTAGTTGTAAGCTGCATCAGCCCTCTAGCAGCATATAAATTATTCCGCCAAATCCGAATCCCTTTCCATTCTCCTACCCCCCGCTTGCGGCACATGTCGCACATTATAATCGTGATTGTTATTGCTGTAATTCTAATTCCATAACTATGTGGCTGCCATTACGCATACGCCATGTGGAGCAGCCACATCACCCATCCGCCATGGAGAACGTGCAGCGGCAGCAGCAGCAGCTGTTGATGTGTAAAAATGAAATGTCAGTCGGATAAGCGCCCACAGGCATCCTGGCCATAATGAGGTGGCTCTGAGCTCCGAGAATAACCCCTCCAAGCCCAATATCTCTGGACTTTATCCCTTTTTTGCTTCATTTTGTTTTTACTTATTTTTTTTGTGCTGGCGCCCGCATAAAGCGTTAAGCTCTCATGTAAATCATGTCGCTATTGTTACTCTCATAGTTTTTGTTCGCTGCTGGACTCATTATAATTAACAATTTATAAAGCGTTAATCCACACTCACACGCAAACGCTAACTCCCGTTAGTTCACAAGCACGAATATAGTTTATACAGGAGAAAAAAATGTGAGGTAGCTTTGCAAAATGAGGAAGTAATACTAGTTGTACTAAAAAACTTCTAGATAAAAGATAAATTGATAGAAAAGAAATGCATAAATAAATATAAATTCCAATTAAATATATTTTTAAAATATATTGTTATATTTTCTCTCAGTCTACAATATCCATTGACGGTAATTTGCCAAGGCAGCCAAAAGAGCATGTTCAGCAACAGCTCTGGCAAAATCCAGACAAACAAACAAGTCAGGGGCGCAGAGAGGAGGGGCTTGGCTGAGTGTGAGTAAGCAGCATCCATTCGCTGGTAAGCAGCTTTCAGTCCTCGTCCTCGTTTTTTTTTGTCCCTTTGCGGCGCCCCGCCCCTTGCCCGCCCCGCCTAACTGCTTCCACTGGCACGTCGCGCGCATTAAGAAGATGAGCTGCATTTTTCATGCATGTGAAGTTGAGATTGCAGCTGCTCATTTCATTTTGGCCTGGCTTTCAGCAGAAGCTTGGCATCCTCGGCGTATCCCAGTGCGGCTTCATCCGCAGCCGCATCCGCATCGTGGCAGCAACGAGAAGCTTCTTGGGCGAGGAGGGGGCATCATCATCATCATCCCGCCCGCCATTCAGCGTCATTTGTATTAATTGCCCAAGCATTTTGCTCGGTGCAATGATACCAAAAATGTGAGGGGGACAGCACCGAAGTTTTCCTCTGTTTTAATTTGGCATTTTCCTTAATGCGCCACATAGTTTTCTGTTGGCTTTTTCCGCAGAAATGAGCTCTGGAGAGTTGTTAAAATGAAAATAGAATTTCGGGCACCCCAAAGTCACTGATAGTTATCGGAAAACCTTAAGCCAAAGACTTATGGAGACTTGATTGGTTTTGTAAATATTTAATTCTTATTTTTCTAGGTTTTTGATAATTGTAAAATAATTTCTTAAGTACTTTTAATTAGTAAAAAATTCTCTTTAAAAATCCTTAAAAGACACGCTTTGTCACTCTGTACTCGCAGTTTTTCCGTCGTTCAGTTTTCGAACAAACAAATTGCCAATTTAGCAGTTTGGCCAACAGTTTGACAGCCACTGGCTCAATGCGGGTTAAGCCGACAACAGACTTTCATGGACGCTCAATTAGTGGCTCAATCGAGGGGGAAAAGAGCCAGAGTCAGAGCCATGTGCGCGTACGATTGAATTTTATTGAGTCTTTAATTGACGCCATGCATGTGGTTGGGATTTCGGATTGCAACTGCCCGAAACAATGGTAACTATTGCAGTGGAAATTCCAACGAAACTCGTTCGCAATGCAGGGATAATAAGGATAATTAGCCAAGCGGAGGAAGCTCGGCACAGAACGAGGCATGTAAATGATTTACAAAATGACAGGAAATTGCCTACTTCCGACTCCCCATACTCGCAACCCTCTTGCTGACAATTGCTTGAGGCAGTGATGATGGCGGAAAAACAAAGGAAACCATTTGAAAACCGCTCAGCACTGAATGAGGCAATTAAGCGTGGCTAATGAAGCGCCGAAAAGAAGAATTCTCTGCACAATTTTAAATGCAAATAAAAAACAAACGTATATGCATACAAAATCCAAATAAAGTCCAATTGCAAATGGCAAAAAACAAGAGCGCAGTCGAATAAATTTTAATCAAATTGCCAAACGAGGCAAAAAGAGGTAGCGATCACCGCATAATAAATAAATATTCGATTTTAAATCAACCCAAATGAAGGACAACAATATGGAGGGAGCAACAAAGGGAAATTAAAATGGAATTCCATGAAATTATCGAGAGCCGTAAATACAATAAAAATACACAATTTTAAATGAGCGCCGAATATGCATATTGTTTTAAGCGGATTTCCAAGTCGACAAATGTGTGGCCACAAAAAGACACACACAGAAACCAAAGCCCATTGGCGAGGCTTATAAATAAAGTAATTAAATTAAATAAACCTCTGGTCACTCCCGGCATTCATCATCAGTCAATAAATGCCACAAGACATACGTGATCCTGCTCCTCCATTTGACATTAAATATTAAAAGTCAATTAAGTTGAACTAATATTGAAAAATATATTTTCTCTCGAATCTAATTCTTTGATTTTACGGTATATTTATTTTTGGCCTTGGCTTGCTGGCTGCCTTTGGCTTTTGGCTTAGTCGAGTCAATTTTCGACTGCCAGGCGCCACATTCCTTGCGAGCCATAAACAAATGTGTGGAGACAATGCGCATACGCCGTGTGGTCGGCCGAAATGTTTATTGCAAGCCACTCAATAAAGTATCGAAGGCCTATAAATTTCGGTTCCCTATAATGTAATCACATATGAACGCTTGGACACTGCCATTGAAAAGTATGCAAACAGCACACACTAGAGGACACCATGGCGGCCATTTGGTTGCCAAATTTTCGGCTGGCACTGTCATGTCATGGATTTTAGCGTAGCTTTCAATTCGTTTCGACTCGTTTCGTTGGATGCAAATGGAAGGATAGCGCTGGGATAGTGCGACTGCCGTGAGGATTCGTTGTGACTGCACTGACTTGGCTCCTGCCAAATGGGTCAAAGTGGCAGTCAGCCAGGCGGCCAAACCGTTTGCCAAACCCAAAAGCCATAGCACACTAAAACACACACAAGTTAGGAGTGCACTCGGGGAAAATACGATGATTTTATATGGCTTAGTGGGATATATTTAGTTTATTTAGTTTGCTGTCTAATTATAAAATTTTAAAGTGGTTTCTTTCCTAGAGTAAGGCTCTTATAAAAGCTTAAAAAATATAAATAAATAAATCTCTGATTATATACCCCACTTTTCCCTCAGTGTTCTACAGCAAAGTATGCAACAGAAAAAGCTGGTAGAAAGAGCGAAATTGTGCGCGCTAAATTCGAAATCAAACACAAAAAATTCAAGTAAATAAAGCAAGCTGTGCGACTGCGTGGAGCCAAAGGCAAATATATCCAGAAAGATGCAGGGCCACGGGGCAGCGGGGGTCGAATGTTGGCTCAAAGAACCGCACATATGAGCACACACCGAGGCGAACCGCTTGGCCAAACATTTGTCCAGCTTGCTAGCATCCATTCCTGCATCCCGGCATCCCTGCGATCCCTCTGGCTTGTAGGCACGTACAAATCCGATTTGCACAATTCAAACAGCGTGAATTTCGGTACAGAATGCATGGCGAGTTATTTGCTGATATCGCCCGCAGTCGTCACCACTCCGCATCCACGTCCGCGTCCGCGTCCGCATCATCATGGTCAGTAGTCCCTCCTCTGCCCTGTGAATGTTTATATAATTTTAATTAATTTTCTGCGGCCAGGACGGGGCTTAAATCTTCATTGCGTTCGGGCGTCTCGCGCCCTGAAAGAATGTAAACCGCAGACCCAGACGCATTTCCCTTAAGCCGTCAACTTTGCTTTCATTTTAATTAAAAATGCATTTTAATGCGATTTTACGCCGCACAAGTTCAAGGCGGCTGTGGCGGCGGCCGTATTTAAATTCGCGTGAAAAATCAGTTGAATGCCGCAACTGTTGCATTTCAGGCGTCGTGTCAAAAGTCGTAAAAAAATGGGGAATCCTGGAAACCGAAGGCAATGTAAATGAAATGCAATAAATCGCATAAAGCAAAGCTCGAAATATGCCAGCAATGGCATTAAATGTCAAATAAAAATTCAAAACAAAACGAAGCGCACACAACACAAGCACAATGTGCGCAATCAAAATGAAAGACAAATGCCTGGCACACATTGCCAACATTTTCCGGGACAAATTTCCTACCCCAACACAGATTGTGTGGCATATTCGAGAGCCGGTCCTTGGACGAAGATTGAATGCACTTTTCCAGTACGCGTGGACGACCTTTCATCCCATTTTACTGTATGCTCCCGCTGCTGCTGCTGCTCTGCATATGATTAACCCGCACAACAAAGTTGAGATACCCCCAGATACACATTGTTGACAACTTGGCTCCCAGAGAGAGAGTCACATACTCGCTGGCCTGGGAGGGGATTGTCCGGGAAATTTAAGGACTGCAGTGCTTGTGCTTCATGTGGAACATTTTTAGCTCTGTTGCAGCGCAGGCCAGAAATTAAGTTGCTGGGCGGAGACTTATGAACATGCTGGAACAGATTATGCAGGGTCAGTTTATGGGGGCCAGAGAGTAAAGCTGTAAAACTGTTTGGGAAAGTGTTTTGAGTGCTGCATTAGCTCTCGTTATTATCGCACAACTTAACGTAGTCTATATACATATATACATATATACTCTTGTCCGGACCGTTTTCGGTTCGTTCCATCCTTCCGGCCGAGCCCAATAAACACATAGTTTCCGCATCTGTCCGCGCCATAAATTGCGCATACGCCATGTGGCGTGCTTCAGCAGACAACGAAGATATAGCCTTAACCCCGCTAGTATTTTTTACAGCTGCTGTTCTTGCTGCAAGTACTGCAGCTTACACAAAAAACGGCAAGAAATAACTCTGGAGAGGAGGGAGAGAGCTTAAGCAATATAAAACGAAAGCGTGGCACTCTCGGCGTATACGTAATAAGCTGTTCTCCTATCCGGCAGCCTTGATTTATATACATTTTGTCAAATGGTAGTTACACGACTCAGTGCAGAATGTCTTTATGACTCTTTTTAACACTTTTATGCATGGGAAAAATCTATCAAAATTTCTAATTGCATTCGGATTGCCTTTTTAAAGCTTTTCGTTTCACAAATTTATGTTTCTTCAATGTTCTCTATAGTATTTTCATCAATTTAAAGGTTTCAATAATTCTGAACTTTTTAAATATATTACTGGTGTTAATTTTATTTAAAAAAGAAATGTATTTTAACACGAGAATCGAATAGAATATTATAGTAAATATTTAAGAGTTTGTTTACCTACTGGTTTTTAAATTATTTAATGTTTATAATCTAATAACATACGCAATTTTCAATCACAAAATAAATCTTTAAATATTTTTTATGTTCATTTTGTGCCTCCCCTCACTTGGTATTCACAGCATCCGGGGAAAAGTAAAAACAAGTGTGTAATTGGGAAAAACGAATGGAAACTAAAGCAAACGTTAAATCCCCAAACAAAGTCAAGTCAATAAATATTGAACCCAAAGCGGAAACAAGTTCGGTTGGAAGTGAGTTTTATGTTGCGTATAATTAGAGTAAGTTCGGCCCAAGAGATTAGTGCGGGTTTTCGGTTATTGAGCCAGCTATTGGGGGATGGGATGGGCGATGGATCCATTCTAGTTAATTTTCCCAACGATGCCTGGCGTTTATGCGGGGGGCGTGGCAGCCGCAGAAGGTCGAAGTAATTGAGATTGTAGTCGTTACTTATTGTGCGTATTGGACTCGAATGTTGCCCCACCCTCATTTGCTGCGGGTGTGAAACTTTTCCAAGCATTAAGTTATTAAGCTGTTTGGCTGTTGATGGTCAAGCTGTGGCCAAGCAGCTTACGGCGGATATTGAAATATGCTGTGAGCAATTAATAACACTGCTCTGCCCGCCCCATCATTTGGAGCCAGATATCGAATCGATGGAGCACATCCATCGGTGTGCCATGGATGTGCCATCGATGTGTGGAAGTAAGCGTTTTCAATGCCATGGCACGTAATAATCACAATGGATTGCACTTGAACAGTCCCAACCGTTCGACCCTGACTTGCTCTGGCTCGGCGCCTGAGAGTATGCAGCATTCCATGGCGTTCAAGGCAGTGTTGGCAAGTTGGAGATTTTCTAGGATTATGACCAGTGTTGGAAATTAATTTCTAAATTTAAAACAAACTAAGTTTTTTTGGAAAATTAAATCTAATTTCTTTTCTTCCTACTTTTATAGTTATTACAATTTTTATTATTTCTACGAGATTAACCAGTCTTGGAAATATTTTTATATATTGAGATCAAGTTTCTTTGCCATGTTTATTTATATTTTTTTTAGTAATCAGTTTTTGTCACCACTGCTTAGGAAGCTAAAACCGTTAAGGGGGCGTGGCTTAACCCCCTTTGCGCCGTGAGGAGCAGTGTCGTGAGGAACGTTTTTCAATATCAGACAAATAGACAACGAATTACATTGTAAGTAGCTCACGTGCCCTGGATTATGCGTGATATGCCTGGAAATTACTTCATTAGCAGCCGCAAATGGCGCTCTGCATTCTAAACAAGTGTGCACACAGCGGGGTGAAATGGGCCAAATTAGGGGTGAAAAGTAGGGGGCGGAATACACACACACACACACGCACAGTCACTGGGATTGTCACTTTTTATGCAAAGCAGCAGGGCAAACACAAAAAGAGAAATTCGCTAGAACAGAGGTCACACAATACAAGAGTGAAACAAGGGGGAAAAAAGAGAAAAACCTAAATGGTATTTGAAATGCGCTTAATAATCAATATTTTGAGGCGATAATTGTGTGCGTGTTTGGGTTTTATTTAACCAACTGGCAGAACATGTTCACAGGCAATCACAGAATTGATAGTCAGTTTGTGGGTTGAAGGTGAAGGTTGGACTTTCTGCAGGATATATGAAGCTGCCAGCGAAACTGGAACTGCAATCATTAATTTAAAATTAATGTTTTTCCGCTTCGGTTGCTCTACATTCCGCTCTGCCATGCAGTTTGTCGCGGCCGCAGAATTAAATCAAAAGGCGGCCTTTATTTTTGTTTCCCCTGTTGCAATTTTACCCGCTCAATTTGCGCCACGAAAAAAAAGATGGGAAAAAGTGGGAAAAATTGCACGCGGCCAGCAGGAAAATATTGAAGATAATTTGCGGCTTTGATTGTGCATTGGATTTGCGCAAATTAACTCAATTCACGGCCGCTCACATGGCAATTTAATTAACTGACCGACGCCACGGCGAGAGCGAAAAGCGGAGAACGAGAATAAACCTTTAACTGGATCAGGCTTTAATTAATTTGCATTTGATGCAAGGATACAGAGGAAAGATTTGGCCAAGTTAAAGACAAAAGTTTTGCGAGCGGCAAAAACTTTTGCGCCACACGCACAGTAGCGTGGAAGAGGAATTAATAAGCTTGCTGCCATTTCGTATGCCACGAACATTGCAAATCTATGTAAATGCGTCGCATGTGGCGTATACTTAATGTGCCTGACATGCAATGTTCGGCACTAGGACACAGAGGAGAGGAAAAGGGATAAACGGGGACTCCGTCAAGGAGTGCTTGGGAAGCAGCTGCGGGAACATTTATAACATTGTGTTAATGCGACTTATGTGACAGACCAGTTAATTACTGCGTGTGTGTTTGGTAAGCAAGTTTGGCCAAAAACAACTGTTCGCACAGCTTCACAGCTTCCCCTTGATTTTCCGCTTACATTTCCCATATTTTCCGCACCCGCTGTGCGAAATGCTTTTCAATGATGATGACTCTCCCCTCCTTAGATGTGTTTACATTGCCAAAAATGTTTCCCACTATGATGTGTTTGCCCAGCCCTTCTTGTACACACCGACCGTTTATAATTAAATCCAGCTAACAATATTTATGGAGTGCTCGAGAAGCGATGAACTTTACTTAACTTAAGTGACACCGCGCTAGTATTTATCCTGCCGATTGTTGTTTGCCCTCTCTTAAGACTGGAAATTTCAAGGCGGCCCTCCTTTCTTTTTCCGGGAACTCTCGAGAACTCTAGCCTAATGAGTGGCCCCGGGTGGTGAAATGAATTTGCTGGCCATTCTGAAGGTCCTTCCAATTATAATGGGCCCAAAACCTGATCTACTGCCTGAACTTTAACCTTACGAGCTGGCTTAAGCTGGTGCTTTTTTTTGCCTTAGCCTTCTATAAATCATCGTTTTAGCTGCAGTTGTGTCTTAGAGGAGAGACAAAGCACCGGGAAAAATGGGAAGCACATTGTAACAATTTTTTAGGGTTTAATGGGAAAATATTTACATGAAGATAGAGTAATTATTATAACTAGATTTGAGGCTTATATATATAAAAAATTAAACTTTAAGTGTCTTAAGATCATATAAAATATAGGACTATTTAAAAGTAAATGTTTAGCTTCTTGAAAAACTTTTAAACTTATTCAACGAGTCATTTATAATTTTCTTTAATTGGTTTTTAGAATATTTTAATAAAAATAAATTAATTTATTAACCAGTATTTTTTAAATAATACCTAAGCAAATGTTTTGTTTTGAGTACCTTAAAAAAAAGATGACAGAGGACGACGGAACACTTGTAACAATGTAATTTAAAACGACAACGGCAACAATCACCCACGCAGGATCCTGAGTCAAAGACATCCAGTGCCCAAAAGGGAGGACAAAGCTTTAAACCGAACGAAGAGCAACAACAACAACAACAAAGAGTGGGGCTCCGACAAATGGAAGCCGTAACAAAAACAACAAACAAATTTCAGGCAAAAGGCCAAATCCTGCCGCCGGTCAACAGTCAGCAGTAGGGAAAACCAGGAAAAGACAGCTGCTGGAAGAAGGCGGAAAATTGAAAAAAAAAGGACGAGACAGGACAGGACAGGGCAGACCAGGAATTCCTGGGATAGACCTTTCCCAGCAGCTACTGGCGCTAAAGTCGGGCATAATCACATAATAAACATTTTCCATGCCATGCCGAAAAACCCGACAAAAGGGACAGTTGGAGGTTTTCATTAGGGCGCGAGAACAGAAGAGGAGCAACGGCGGCGACAGTGCACTATGGGGTTTTTGACCACTTTATGTGGCATTTAATCATTTTTTAAAAGTG
>JAEIII010022364.1:0-10733 GCA_018905755.1 Drosophila ohnishii | reverse complement strand
AACGGGCCGGATCGGACGACTATATAATATAGCTGCCATACAAATGTTCGATAAATTTTTTGAAAAAAAAATTATAACTATAAGTTATATAATTATAACTAAAAAATTATAAGCTGTTTTTCAACATTTTTGCAAAGAGTTCCGGTTTTAATTTTATGATAATCGGACGACTATATCTTATAGCTTCCTCCTTTCTTGTTTTTATCAACTTTTTTTACAAAAAATAGAAAAGATATTTTTTGTAAATCCTTATTATTTACTAAAGAATGATATTTTTAGATTCTACAAATTGATTATTGGTCCAAAAAAACCGTCCGTTTATCTTTTCATCGATACAAATTTAACCATCATAGTCGACTTTCTGCTTAGCTGGCAACGACTGTATATGCAAAAAGTTTCACCCACAGAGACACTTTATCAAGAGGCTCATATCAAAAACGGGACCGCGTTTTAAAGCCCATAACAAACACAAGATAAGGCAGAAATAATTTGGCCATGGTGTGGACAAAAACCACTCACCCATCGTCTTCACGCGGAATTCCTCATAGTTCATCAACGGAGGAGTTTCAGCTCCGCGAACGGTGTCCAGAAAATCCTCTTCGCTGTACACCGAATCATAATCGCTGGGATCGTGCATTATTTTGGTTCGGAATTTATGCAGCTGATTAGATCACAAGATCGCACTTAACACTGTTGCATACTCTCGGGCAGCAATAAATATCACTGACGCCTATAAATTCCTTAAAGTTGGCTCTGCAGCAATAGACAGACGTAAAATACACAAAGTGCAATCTGCGAAATGGTTAACCCGTCACACTTGAAAAATTTGATGGCACCTGGAGCCAGCACCGATAATAGAGGCTCGAAAACTGGTGGCACCAAGAACCGCATGCGCTTCCGATTTAAACACGACTAAGGTGAGCCGGGAGTTTTCACCGACACTCCCCGTTCTCAGCTAATCAAGAGCAAATACTACAGGGGCTATCAAAAACAACAAACAAATCTAAAGGCTGATTAGAATTTAAAGTAGTATAACAAGTAGGAGGTCTGGAGGGGAAACTATCAACTGACTGATACCCCTTGAAATTTCATTACGAAAATTAATTGTTCAAATTAAAAAAAATTCCAATATGTTGCCTCATTAATTTTATCAATTGAAATATCCTGTTTGTAATGAAACCGATACACCTTATTCATTCAACCAATCCCATTTAAATTACAGGTAATGTCTTTGTTTTATCTGCTATTTCCACAATTCTTTTTATATTACCTATAAGGCTATGCTTAAAGATTTAAATCTTAAAAAAAGTTTTAAAAGAGGTAAAATTTCTCTATAGATAATATTCCTTATTTATAGGGCTTGGTCCTACTCATCCCAAGACTAATAATATAGGGTATAAAAACATACGCTTTTATTTGCACTGAGAGCGCGTGCTATCTCCGCTCTCACTCTCCCTCAGCGAAAGTAATTGGGGGGAAGTTATTTCCAGGTGCGAGTGCAAGCGAGACACACGCATATATCTTATCGCTCGTGTAGAACTTGGTCTGAGATAGCTTAGTTCTCCCGTCCATCTGAAATTCCTTTAATTAATGAACTCATTAGCCTGATATGTATGCATTAAAATTGTTCAGTGGATAATATATATAATATGGATCTAATAAAAAATTCATTCAAATTGAATTTAAAATATGTTTACCTTTTTATTTTTAGTAATATAACTTATCTTACCTTCCTTTTAATACAAAAACCCATTTCTCCGCCCATTGAAGCACACACTTTGTTGTTTTTAAAACAGCACACCAAAGAAATAGCATCATTGGAATGTTAAAAATTGTATTTAATTTAGTTTTCATCTCTTGTTTCTATGGGTTATTTTGCAACTCTAATTGTAATTCATTTACACATAGATTTGTTTTCGTTTTAGTGTGGTTTCTTCATAAAACTCGAATTTGTTCATCGGTATTTATTTTAAACATTAAATGTATTGCATATAATTTTGTATAGTATTTTTTTGTATGATTTTTGAAGAGCAATTTGTCTCTTGTTTGCTGGAGTATTTAGTCTGCTACGTTTTTGTTCAGTAACTGATATGTTTCGTTTACTAGTGTCATTTAAATATATAGTTCAACTATTTCTTGTGTATTTTGTTCTGGTGGTTTTGATAGCTTTGTTCTCTTTTTTAAGCAACCTAAATTGAAAAGGGGTCATTAGGGAAATAAGAAGACTAATGTAATATTACCTAGCAAGCTTGTTTTTATTTGTATCCGTAAAAATTTGTGGTTTGTATTGTGAAATTGTTTCAGCATTTTAACGGTTCAATGGGTCAGTTTTGGTATTAAAACCCTGAAACAAGTAACAATGGTAGAACTCAAACAAAAACATAAATAAATAGATAATTAAATATGATAAACAGGAGTTGTATAACGTTTTTAAATATCCTTTGGTGTGTTTACTCATAAATATATTTTTATTTAATTCGCTTAACTTTACTAGAGTGGGATTCTCTTTGATTCAACTTTCTTTTCGCGCTTCATATTTGATATGTTTTTGGTAATTGATATGTTGCATATATTTTGTATTTGATAGATTCTCGTGTTCTTGTAACTTGTTTGCAGTTTTCACCTTATTTAGCAAGGGTTCTGCTGATATGTATGCGATATAAGTTCAGTGGCTTAAGATTAAAAATGTTCATGCTTTGTATATAGGTTTTGTATAATAATATTTAAAAAAATATTCACAAAGAAAGGGACATTTTTTTGTTCGATTTTTATGTATTTTCTTGATATTTAAAGTATCTCAAATTGTACAGGCGAGTAAAAGTTTATGAACCCAAAAAACAAATTATCACTTTTTTGTAATATTTTCTTTTCTCGATTTGGGATTATCCATATTCATTTGCATCGATTATGGAATTCGTAGTTTGTTCTCCTCTATTTACACTGGGCGTTCCTCACATCCTCTCGTACACGTCAGATACATATACATATATATATAGTTCAATGGATCAGTTTCTGTTCATTATCATTCATTTAATATTACTCTTGACTTGTTTTAGTTTGTCTTTCGAATAAACATTTATTCATAAATATACTTTAAATAGACAACTATGTAGATAAAAAGTTTTTTGTTCGTTTTCTCTTCTAAATAAATAATTGTAGTTTACGTTTGCTGTAGTTGTTGTATGATCTATCAGCTAATTCAAGGTACTTATAACTCCATTAAATTTTCGGTTTAATTTTAAGAATTTTCCTTCAACGTTGGGCTTTCACTTTCCTCAATTTAGCTACTTGTCACGCTATCTGGTTAACAATTCCGTGCTCCGTTTGATAAATGTTGAATTAGAGGCTTAGACTTGTTAGTAAGACGTGTGCTTTTGTGTTTCAAGGGCCAGTTTTTTGGGTTTGCTTAGATGTTATTCCAAATTGTTTGGGTCAGTTTTAGTTCTTTGGCAAGTTAAAACTGGCCCTCAAAACGTAAGAATCTCATTTTGGTTACAACTTGCTTTTGTGTGTGTTTTTTTTCTTTCTAAGAAATATATGTTTTAAGAGCTGAGTAAGTTTGCGTGTATTATATTCAAATTAAGGTTAGGCTTTATAATAATTCCTTGGAATATATATATATATTTTGAAATCTCTCTGAATGATCGATATAGATATTTTTGTTTAGACATTCAAAACATTTCGTGAATTATGCAACTCGGGGCCATTTTACTTTCCTGCACAGTAGCTCGACAGGGATACTTTTGATCCTATGATATCGTGCATCTAGTGTATTCATTTTCACTTATTTTTATTTATTTTTTTTTAACTTTTTTTTGGTTCTACTGGAAAGATTAATAGCTGCAGCCTGCAGGGCTCTTGCTTATTTTACTCACAAAAACAAATCGAATATTCTAGTATTAATATACAATTCATAGACGGATATCGAAAGAAGATAAAGAGTACCTAGGTTAGTACATAAGAAAATGCTTGGAAGGTTCTTTACTGATAGCCTCGGTTGCGGTTTGCATTCATTTTAGGGACTTTAGTTGTGAATACCTTAAGTGACGGATCTAAGAAGCCTTGAAACACTTTACATATACATCAATAGAAATGGTTGAATATCTGTATACATACATATGCTTCAGAAAAAGTTTGTTATATAAACATTGATAAAATTTAGTTTTTACTTTTTAGTTTTTTTCTTTCCTTTTTGTATTTTGCCAAACGATCCTGCTTCCATATTTTATTATTTATTTTTTATGAAGTTTTTGCAATGTTTTGAAATTTGCGCATTGATTTTCTCAAAATAAATATAGATCGCGATAGGAACGCAACGCATAAAGAAAGTTTAGGAAAGAGCGCAGAAAGTTGGGAGAAAGCTTGAGATATATTTCGATGGAGAGCAGCCGATTTGTGATCGAAATGTCGGGTTTCTTGCATATTTATGTTCTCTTCGCGCCTATATATTTTTTTGTAGCTTTTTCGTGGTGTTTTGCAATTTTTTTTCAGTTTTGTTAGCATGATTTTTGTTTTTTATAAAAGTGTTCGGAAACAGAAAATAAAAGAAACAAGTGTTTCCTAAGAGGGTTTCGAAAGCAAAAGGTGAAATCATACTCAAAAATAGAGTTTGAGAAAACATCTTCTGGCTGAAATGGCTGGACATGGGTGTATGTATTTTCTGTAACGGAACGGTGAGTGTAGGTACGTGTGAGTGTCGGTGAGATTCGCATTTAATAATTATAATTATCGTAGGGCGTGCCCAAATACGAATAGAAATTAGGATTGATGGGTTGTGCGTGTGCGTAATAAAATCCAGAAGCCGGATCTGGCGCTACTCAGTCGAGGAAGCCGGTGTTGACCAGCTTCTCCAAGAAGAACTTCACATCGCCCAGCTCCGAGTCCTTGATGCCCAGTGACTTCAGCATCCCGAGATCCCCGTTCTCCACCGCCATGAAAACCGAGCGCAAGTGTTCCAAGTCCGATCTGTGAAACAAGATGCAGAAATAAAACCGAATGAGTTGGCTTAATTTTCAGAGTGTTCTGTGAGTAATGGCCAAACTTTATTAAAGTTTTCTTTGGGGTGAGTTTGAAAGACTGAGGCAACAAGCTGCAGTCTCAAAGTGGCTTTGAGCTGGCAATAGTTCCATGAAGGAAAATAAACATCCGCAAAAACAGTGGTATGTTTTAAAATTATCTTCTCTAAACTTTTCCTAGCCGCTAAGGTAAACTATATCTAAAAACTCAAATTATTCGCAGGTAAATTTGCAGTATTAATTAGACTTGATTAAATATATGTAATATACTTAAAAAAAATTCCAAAGACAAAACGTTTCAGTTTCTAAAGAAAGAAAATTCGTCAGTAATAGTTTTTTCATTTCCAGTAATTATTAAGCAAAGTCTAGCTGAATTTTTACTTTCTATACTTATAAGATGAAGAAATATAAGTTTTCAATTATACAAAATGTATAGATAGTCATGTAAATATTTACACGGTAGTAATTAATGATTATACAATTATTTGATATACTTTTTATTTTAGTTGTAATATTATCTAGCCCACCGTTAACCCAAATAATAAGCCAAAGCTCCTTTAACACACGCTCTGAGACCAAACCCACATCGACACACACCGAGACAAGTTGTAGCTTTGCTGCGGTGAGACTCAAATTATACGCTTTGCTTAATTAATCCCTGCAGGTAACGTGGGGCTGTTGCTTTTGTTGTCGTTCTTGCGGCTCGTATCCCGGGGTGTCCTTTGACCCCAAACCGCCCGACTTCGCTCTTTTCAGTACCCACATATTTTTCAGCTTGTTGCGGCTGCTAGATAAACTTCATTATCATCAGCATAATTAGTAAAGTGAGTGGGAAAAACGAAAGGACCGTGCACAGAAAAAAAGACTTTAAGCCAAAAAATTATATAATGAATGATACGATTACATTTAAACATTGGAGGTAGGTCTTCTAACTCTTAACTCATAAATTTCTGTAATTTATCTGAACGAAAAGACGCTGTTAACCCCAAGTTGTGATGAAAAGCGAAAGCATAGGGGTGCTTTAAATAAAGCTGTTGTTCTTCAGTTGGCTTTCTGAAAGCAGGACTCATTTTGTCGATCCGATAAAGACTTAGCAACGAGTCTGAGTATTTGTTAATGTAAGATTTTACCAAGGACTTTATCTGTCCGAGAAATTGTAACACGTAATTTTAATTAATCGACAGTTATATATTAACATTTATTATCGGATAAATGTGATAAAAAGTAAAACATCGAATTTAACTTAATACAAGTGATGATCTTTATAAGATCGAAAATACATCTTATTGGGAAGATCCCTTAAACCAAAAAAAAAGTACTTATCGAAAGTGTTTAGAAAGCACTGCAGTTTTTCTCACTGTTTAGCTGGGGTGAGAAAGCAAGAGTGCAAAATACACATTAATAACATTTGTGCGTGTCTTGTGGTTCGAGTACATCCATTCAATTCCGACCCGTCTCCCGTCTCCCGTCACCCGAACAGAGTCTTGAGCCGGGTAGAATGACATTATGACACTTGGGCGATTAATTGCCTTGATGAAATTGTGTAAATTTCCAGCTCGGCCAGACAAACAGCGCCCTCCTACAATTTATCCGGGCCCCATTTCCCTCGAACTTCTCCTTTTTTGTGTTTTGCTAATTTATCAACATGTGCGTGAAGGCAAATATTTTCGTGTCCTTTGTCTGTCCCGCATGTTGAGATCCTCTGCCTGCTTGGCCCACAGTTTTATGATTATTATTATTGCCACTCCAACTCACCTTGCAGCCCCGTTTTTGTGGTTAGTTTTTGTTGTACTAATTTAATGAAAATTTTTCTTTCATGTTTTTCGCCCAACGCCCTGTATCTGTGTGTGTGTGTGTGTTGGTGTGTGTTTATATTTGGCCAGCTCCCTCGTCTGTGTTCAGTTAGCTTGTTGTTATTTTTGTTAATTAATTTTGTTCCTTTGTTTATCTTGGAAATTGTAGCATGAGGAAGTTGTCGGCGAAGGCTGCCTGGAGGCTGCCTGGAGGGAGTAATGCAATTAAGGCAGCTGGAAATCGGTGTGTTTGTGTGTCTGGAATAGCCTTATCGACAGGATAAAGGCATTTAGTCAATTATTTTATTTTATAAAAGTGGTTTTTATAATTTACCAAGGTAAAGCATATATTGTTGTAATGTTAAATACTTTTTAAGCTAACCTTAAAAACCCAATTTAAGTTAGTTAGTTAAATCCCAAACACAAATACATATGTGTGCTGCTTTTAAATCATGTCCCATAAGTTTCCATTCCTTTTCCCCCATTTAATAATTTAATTCATTAGGCAGAGAGAAATATTTCGTTTACTTAGGACGAGCAAAGCAAATATTATGAAAAAGAGCTCAGAAGCCCATAAAGAAGTTCCCCATAAAATAAAGCCGAAAAAGAAGGAAAATATGATAAATATGAATGAAATATTTTAAAATTTCATGACACTTTTTGTGCACACGTTGTTTGTGTGTGGTTGGTTGGTTGCCTTGAACCCAGCAGCAAATGTTATTGTTCCTGCAGCTACTAAAATAGCTGAGCAGAGAAAAGGACTCGAATGGCACACACACATAAGCAGATCCAGAGATAATTCAAGGGACAAGGACAAGGACAAGGACAAAGGACCTAGGCGAGCGAAAAGGAGCCAGCTTGCCTTTGGACTTTCCTCTTTATAAGTAGTTTTGCCCGAATAAAAGGATTTCCCGAAAAAATAGCCTGGGGCAATGCTAAGTTTTTTAAAGAGCTTTCATTATTTATATAATCCCAGAACCTGGATTAAAATTATGTTTTCTACACGAAAAGCAGCTGACAAAGAGGGTAAATAATTTCTTTTTAGGACTTTGTGGCAGCCAAAGTACCAACCCAAGCGCAAATAAATTGCACCCCAGAGCAATGCACTTGCAGAAAATCTGTAGAAGAATTTGAGGCTATCGGAAAGTTTATGATATTTTAGGAATATAATAATTAATCTTTTATTTTATTTATTTCAAGAATATACAAATTAATATTTGAATTTATTCTCCTTACTGAATTCTATTTTAGTTAGAGTTTAGTAGAACCGTAAAATATAATTTTAGTTTATATTATTCTAAACAAAAGTTGAAAGTATTTAATTTAGCTTATAAATTTAAAAAATTCTCTCTGGCTTAATATTGTTATTACTTTTACATTTTAGCCACACCTTCTCCCTCAGTGCACACAATTTGTGATGCAATGGTAGCGAATGGTTTGGGGCACTCACCTCATTAGATGGAGGGCAGCGCCAAAGTCCTCAATCGTTTGCGACTCGCTCAGAGCGATGGCGACCTTGTCCACTCCGCCCAGGGGGGAGAGGGCGTCACGTGCCTTGCTACCGAAAAGCTTCTCCAGGTAATTGGGTCCGTGGGAGGCGATCAGGCTCTGGAGGAAGGATGCAGTCTCCTCGACCGGCGGCCGCTTGGCTGCAATTAATAAAGCAAACATTATTTTTATCGTACGCAATTAAATAAAGTTTCGGTTGAGCGATACGCCCCGGCAAAAGTAATTAATAAACTTCGGCTGGCCGTGATTACAGCCAGCTTAATGCATTTGCATTCATAATTTATTCGGATTTAAATTAATATTGTTCATTAAGCAGGCAAACAATTGGGAATCAATAATCCGCCGCTGATTAATAAATGAACAATACATTTCTCTTACAAGTCATTGAAATTGAAATAGCCATGTAAACATGTTTATTAAGGCGTTAATTAATTTTTTATTGCTGACGTGGCGGAATAACCGACTGACAATTTCCTAGCCATTAATATTAATAGTGAACTTTGGTTGCTCATCAGGCAACTCCCCCTGTCCGCACTTTCAACTTTTAACGCACGCGTGCATGTGAAATTATTCCCCCTCCCGAATGAATTATTTAGGGGTTTGTTTTGAAGGGCGGAAGGTCCTCAGAGATTCGGACAACGCTGTTGATGTTTAACTATTTATGGGACAACAAAAAATCACATTTGCGTAGAAGCACATTAAGAGTTTAAACAAATCAATGAAACACAGTTTGTAAATATCCTATTTTAGTATGAGAAGATTTAAATGGATTTCAATAGATAATGAATTTTATTGTTATTTCGAAGATGCAACTAGTCCTTCATCATCAATAATAAATACTGCTGAAAGAGTCTTGGGGCAAAAACTAAAATTGCAGCTCCCAGACTGGAAATTCCCTCCAGGTGTGTACCACCCAAGGCAATTGCTGAGCATAAAGGAATATATATTTTCCATTTCGCTTTCATTCTCCTGTTCAGAAAGTTTTTCCCCATCTATTCGCTTTCTCCTTTGTGTTTGTTTGTGTTTTCCTTGGCTCTGGCAAACATTTATGGATCAGTCAGCCAGTCGGTCAGGTAGTCAGTCACACGGTCTCTCAGTCAGTCGTGCACAAAGGACAGACCTTACGTGGCGCTTGGCTCTTTTTTAACCCACTGACTGCACTTGCTAAGCCTTACCCAGCCACCCACATATGCTGGCATTTTTAATGGCTGCAAGGACACGGGACTAGATGGGTCTCCTTTCCCATATGTGTATGTGTGTGTGTTGATTCAGTTACTGACTGTATTTGTTATGCAAATGGCGACGTTTGCAACCCGTTTTTTTTACTTCCTTTCGTTTTTTACTTGTCATACCCAGTACTTGTGAGGTGCTTCCCGTTTTTCTGTTGGCTTTACTCAAGATAAGTGATTATTATACCTCTTATAACGGAACTGGAGAACTAAGATAAGGTAACTCATTTTCAGAAATATTATTACTATATTATATTTAATACTAGCTGTGATAGTAATATTTAATTGTAAAATTAATTTAAATTAAATTGAAACTCATGGTATTTCCTAATCGCAACGAATTTATAAGAATTTTCGTTACATGAGCTTCTGGTTCTCCCTGTTTTGTGAGCCACGTCGAGGGACGAAGCTGAAATGGCGGGCTGGGATGTTTGGAAAGCTCTGGGAACGGGGATTGTCGCCTGTTGTTTGCCTTTAACTTGTTACATATTCCGGACGATGTATATCAGCAGTTTAGATTAAGACTACGTGGCAATTTCGCCTCGGAGAGCCCTGCCAGCGAGGGCCATGGGTTAACATTTTTTCAACTTTCTTTTCGCTGCTGTTGGCTGATAAAATGTATGCAAAATTATGTTAATTTCCCCAGGGCATTCGACTGCAGCGCGTTAAAAAGTTTATCGAATACTTTTTATTGCAACTTAACTCGGTTTTGTTTATTTTCTTTCTTCTTTTTGCCAGCAAATGATTGAACTTTAATAAAATGTTTTCCGTATTTCCACACGTAATGAAAGTTCTGATGAAATGTAAAAATTCCAATATTTTTATGTAACTTTTACTTCGTTTTCATTTTTTTTCCTTTTATTCATGTCTGGAGTAATAATTTAATTTTAACTTAATGTTCATTCCACAATAGAGAGACTAAAATGCATTCAAGTTTTTGTAAAAAGAAATGAAAGCTTTTAATTCATTCATTCATTCATTTTTTTCTTAAACATATGTATTTTAACCAAAAGTTTGCAAAGCAAATTCAATAAATTTTCATCTACTTTGAAATATGGCCATTTTGTATTATTTTAGAACTTCGGTTTTAATTTTATTCAAATGGGGCAACTATATCATATATAGAGAAAAATTTAAATATATGTATTGGCAATATATTTAAAAGTTAATATTTGAGTTTTTTTATT
>JAEIII010022343.1:0-11415 GCA_018905755.1 Drosophila ohnishii | reverse complement strand
TTGCCGTTTTAGTATGATTTTCTAGACACTTATAACTATAAATAAATGCAAAAAAAAAAATTGAAAAAAAAAGTTGCTCAATGAGAATACCCCCTTAAAATAACATATAATTGTAGTTAACGTTGTATAATTTAAAGCCAATGCAAAAATATTAGATAGTGGATTCTGATTCTGTGTTTTCCGCAGAAAGCAGCGTATATATCGATAGCAGAAAATTAGTTCTCATAAAATCATTTTCACAAGTTATCGACAAATTTGTCCACCTCTAAGACTCTGTATTGGTTTTGTTCTTTGTGGTTAAAAATTTTTCGGAACATAATATTGTATTTTATGTAAAACACTATACATAATAATCGTGATGACAGTTAGTTGTAACAAAGTTTAACCTAAGTACATTTGTGTACAAAATGTACGCGAATTGTCTGCAAAATGCACATTATGTCGACAATTAGAAAAGTGTAAGCGAGATGACTAGAGACTGTATACATACAAACCAAAAAACTATAGACGAAGCATAGAGAAAAAAAAACCCAACGCTACCTAAAAATAAAATAATAAAATACAAAATATTGCGCGTACTAAACATAATTTGCATTGGGTTTTGTACAAATCGGCGTTTTTTTTGTTTGTTTTTGTTGTGTGTGTGAGTGTGTGTTGTTCGTAAGGTGTGTGTGCGAGGTGTTGAATAAAGTAAAGTACAAAATATGTATGAAAACAAATTACATCCCAGTGATGTTACATTTGATGAAGGGTGATAAAATCAACCAATATGGCTTGCAAGTGTGTTTCGTCTTCCAATTCGCATACGAACTGTAAATTGTAGGGGACAAAATATTAATTTAATTCAAAGTGGCGGATAATTGATTTTTTTTTTTAATATGTATATTTTTTTGTTGTTGTATTTCTTTGCCCAAGAGGAAGTGTATTTATTAAAGCCTTTATTTTGTTGGTTTAGAGCCATCATCAGAGCCGGATGCATCGGATGAAGAAAAGGTTTGCCGTAGCTGCTCGTCGTGAGGCGTATAATGGACATCGATCATTTATATTCTTAAGGAACTGCTGCTGAACCATTGCCACAAATCACACTCGAAACGGCTTTGGCTGGAAGCAAGCCCGTTGCAAGTGACGACGACGACGACATGGACAGCGCTAAATTAAAGACTGCCTCTCCGTCTGCGTCTGGCGGCAACAACAACAATAACAGCAACAACAACAATAACAATATTAATGGATCTGGAGGTGGAGCAGCGCAAGTGACGACTCATGTTTCGCTGCAGGATCACATCGCAGGATCCGTTAAGGCGAAACCCCAAGACGACAAAAGTGAAAAGCCACTGGGCGCAGTCAGTGGCCTGGCAGCAGTGGCCAGTAGTCAGAATAGTGCCACGAAAAGTATTAATCCTGCTACTCCCGCTCCTGCCGCTGGTGTCGTGGTATTAAATCTTCCGCCGCCTACCGCCTCTGCCTCCGCCCCCGCGTCCGCCTCTGTCTCCATTCAAGCCAATGCGGAAATCACGGAACAGTCTGCAGAACCAATAATCGCCGTTGCAGGAGCATCAGCATTGGGAGCATCTGATTTGGAATCGGCGGCCTCTACGCTAGAGCCAACCTGTTTGGAAACAGCTTCGATGAGGCCCAATAATAATACATGCGACTTTGATTCTGATACGGAACTATCCATAGTGGCCGCCGCGGCGGCAGCTGTCTCAGCGTCGTCAGCCGTCAACGTCTCGTCGTCGAGGTCTCCTCCCACATCGCCGCCTGCATCAGCATCCCTTATACTACCGGCACTAAGTTCCAGTGTAGGCAACGCTGCGACAGCAGCAGCAGTATCCTCCTTGTCGACCATGGCGGGAAATCAGCAGCAGAATCAGGCCGGATTTGGTGGAGGAGCAGGAGTTGGTGTTGGCAGCACTAATGGCCACAGCAGCAACAGCACTCACCTGAGTCTAAATGCAAAGCAACAGCGTCAGCAGAAACGTCGGCGGGAACGTGCACAGCGCTTGCAAGCGGAACGCGACAGTCGATGCAATTCCAGTGCTATGAATGGCACATTCATCGCTGGATCTGTGGCTGTCAACAGTAGTGCCGGCAGCGGCACTGTAGGAGCTGCCAGTGCAGCTCAGGGAGGCCTAGTTACGCCTGTCGGCGTTGGCGGCGGCTCGTCATCGTCCGTGGTGGTGATGGGCAACGGATCAGGGACAGTGGCCGGCAACGGAAACGGGATGATCTACCACATTAACAGCGCTGGCAGCATGGGCGAGGATAGTAACAATTCGAATGGCAACTTCACCAGCAGCAGCAACGGCAGTAATAATCTCCTGCCGCCGACAGATAGTATTGCCTCGTTGCTCCTCAACCCGCCACATTCCCCCGAGTGCAACTCAGGACTAATGGCCACGCCCAGTGATAGCGAGGGCGAGTCATTAGACGAGGATCTACTCTCCACATCGTCGTCGTCGACGCTGCTATTGCCACGAGATAAGCCACCGCCGCGGCCGCCACCTCCAGTTCGAAGGAAATTGCCAAGATCTCCGGTGCTGGAAGAGGAAATAATCGATGGCTTTGCTATATTGGAATTCAAGACATATGAAGATCTCGAGGTAAGTGTGTTCATCCTCTCCGTATTGCAATTGGAATATTAATCGAATCGAATCTCTCTGTAATTCCGTTTAGTTTGCTATCAAATTGGGACAGAAGCGTAAGGAGAAGCGCCTGTCGGCACTCGAGGAGCTAACGTGTACCTACAGCATAGAGGAAATGAAAATTCCAAAGGTCATTGATACGGGCCAATCGTCGCATCCCATGCGCTGTGTCTCCAGTCTATCCACATTGTCTATTGTTGGCAACACAAACAATAATAGCCTTAAGGAAGTCACCTCCCAGCCACCAAATCGTCATAATACCGGCAATATCAGTAGCAATGGCTCCGCCGCTTTGAACAGTAAGAACGACGTGAGCGGGAGCAATGTGTACATGCTGCCATCTGCGGGCTTGGAGACGGAGGCAGAGCCTCGAGCCCACTGGCGATCTGAATACGGACAGCAGCAGCAGCAGCAGCAGCAACAGCAACAGCAGCCGCCACAGCAGCAACAGGCACAGCAAACGCAACAGCTGCAGCAACAGGAGCAACAGCAGCAGCAACAGCAATGCGACAAAAGTAAAAGTAATGCCATCAACAATGATGTTCAAGTTAAGAATAATCACCAAATAATAAGCCAAACCGGCAACAAGAAAACGGATGCAGCGGCAACAAATGAACCAAGCACTGACACTAGTTTCCTGGAGAACAATGGCCACGATAACGATTCCCTAATGCTGGATATAACCCTGACGCCAGCCGGTGCTGCTGCTGCTGCCGAGCACATGGATGTGGGGGCCATAAATGTCAATAATAAATCGCACAATTCAATTCCCAAGAGCAACAGCAGCAGCAGCAACTCGAGTGATCAGACCAAATCGCTGCCCCAACTCCAGCTGAATAGTTTAATGTCAAGGGATCTTGCTGCCGGAGTAGTGGGCGTGCATAATAACCACCTGATGGGTGTTGGCTGCAAAGCGGCGGCGGCATCAGAGCACACAACAGTAAAGGTGAGTCTCGAATTGGCAATTGTGCGTTCCTTTTAACTAATTGTTTTACCCCATTTCAATAGAAATTGAACAGTTTGGAAAATATGGAAATTGTCACACCATCGGCTGGCGGGTGCCGCTCTTTGGATGTCCAGGAATTAGCCAATGGCTCAGCGCAGGTCGTTGGTGCCAGCGGCAGCGGAATCAATGTGAAAAAGGGCAGCGGGGAGCCTAGTGATCTTTTACATGAAGTAAGTAACTTAAAAAGTAAATAAACACAAGTTTTTACCTTTGGCTTCATTTTTACCTATGCCAGGCTTCGAAGAATGGTAGCAGTGGCGGCAGCAAAGTGAGTAATAATTAATTGTTATTTTTAGTTAGTATTATTTAGTATTCATCTTTATTTTAACTTTGCTTAAATATATTCTCATATTCACAAGTACCCGGTCAACCAAAAGACAATAAAATGAATAAAATATCATATATCATCGATCCGATTTCGAGCTATCGATAATGAAGCCTTTACTGGTCTCCACTTTTGGAGACCACATGTTTACGTTTCGCTTGATTGTTGTTTACTATATGGCTCACGAAGTTTTGATTCACTGGCTTTAGTTTGGGCCAAGTTCTGCTTATGCAAACTCTCTAATAACTCCACTTTTATCCGCTTTCCAATTACAGAATACTGAGAAAATGTTTGACATTATGGATTATCCCACAACGACGACGACGACGACGACTATGCATATTTCAAATAATGCCTCATCAGGTCAAGATCGATCAGCTGCCGTTGCCGCCGCTGCTGAACTGCCGCACTTTAAGGGCATTATGTCTTTGGCCGCCGCTGGAGACAACAATAACGTCACATTTTCGGGAGTGCCTTCGTTGAACGTGTCTGCTGCCTCGGGATTGGAGAGCGATGCCATGAAGAGTACGACAACAGCTTTAAATGAAAGTGCACAAGCCAATGTGACAGCAGTTTCAACAAAAGCCGAAGGCGAATGTGGAAAAAGGGAGCCGCCCGGCAGTATTTTGCAGAAATCTTCGGCCGACAAGCCGCTGCTTTATCCTGCTGCCCTGGGCTCTTCTCCTGCGACCACACAAGTGAGTATCTTAACACTTTTCCTACTCCGGAAATTTCAATTCAATATTTTATTAATGTGTTTTTTTTTGCAGTTTACCGGCGCTGGAATCGTACCCTTTGGGAATGATAAAAATGTGGTATCAGTCTCGGCTTCATCGGCATCTGATAATGATCAAAAGATGAGTTTCGGTGCCACCAAGGCGGTAGCCAGTTCAGTTTCGAACGGCTTGTCATCGGGAACAGGAGTAGGAGGAGGAGGGCAACGTCCCATTGTGCAGCAGTCTCCGGTTGCTGTCACAACACCCTCACCATCACCATTCAGCGCACGTGGTCTGGCGACTTCGAGTGTAATTCTGGCGAGCAGCACCACGAGAACTTGCAGTGGTGGCTCGGAGCCTACAGCTGTGACCACTGAAATGGCAAAGAATCAAAGTACGGTTCTGGCCACTTGCCCCTCCTCATCCTCCTCATCCTCAACAACAACATCAACATCTGCGTCAGCGGCAAGCAGCAATCCAGCTTTAGTCAATGGTTTCCTTTCCGGTTATCCGCCTGCCACTAGCGCCACAGTGATTGCCAGCAGTACGCTGCCGCGTGCTTCGCCGACCCATAATAACAACAAATTGATGTCACCCGCGGCAGCAGTGGCATCAGGAGCACCAGGAGTAGTTTCTACAGCTGCACCAACGGCTGCCTCCAGCATGGGAAAGATGATGTTTGGCAGCGGAAATACAGCACCGGGCTCCTCGCCGTTGCTCTTCTCAGGAGCTGGACAGCCCATGCCCATGCTTATACAGGCTCCACCTCCGTATCGTACTCCGTACGCCAACTACCCGCTGTTCACCCCATACAGCAGCCTGACCACGCACGGATCGTACCTGCCGCCAGTATTGCCGATCGTTGCCACGCCCAATATTCCGCCGCCGCCCTCGCCTTCGCATCACATTCGCAGCTCTGAGCTTGGCCGAAGCAGCAGTCGCGAGTCGCCATCCGCAGTGGGGCTAATGAAGGCAAGCCAATCGGTTCTACAAAACGTATCGATGGCCGCCCCGCCCGCCATGCTGCGCTCCATGACGCCGATCAGCAGCAGCAGCAGCAGCAGTAGCAGTAGCAGCAGCAGTACATCGCAGCCCGTGGCTAGTGTGGTCACCACAAGCAGTGCCGGAAACTTCCTATCCTCAACTGCCACCCTGCCGCCCAGCCATTCTCATAATATTCTATCTCATTCCCACAATATGCCCGTCTATGGGTCAAGCAGCAGTGCCGCTTCAGCAGCAGCAGCTGCTTCAACGCAAACGCTTCCTCCCCCAATCTCTGCCCAAATACTGGCGCAGCCTGGGAACTTTTCATCGCTGTCACATCATCTGCTGACCACGCATCCAGCAGCAGCACAACAACAGCAGCAGCAGCAACATCAACCTTTAGTACGTTATTCTTCATCATCTTCTGTCGCTGCTGCTGCTGCTGCTGCTGGCTCCAACTTCAACTCCCCCTCAATCCTCACCGTCCAAAGTTTAACCACTGCGGTAACGTCGTCGTCGAGTCTGTCATCCCTATCGACGACCTCGTCCTCGTCATCATCATCGTCATCTGTGATCCAAAAGATTGTTTCGCCCAAAGGTGAAAGTCCCAGCAGTAAGGATCGGGATTCTAGTCACGGGTAAGGTTTCAACCAAAAAGGATGTTGGTCTTTTAAAAATCCAGCCTAAACCGGAGAAATCCTTGAGCTTAGGTGTAAACATCTAATCCAGATCCCTTTTCAGCAATCCAAGCATGAGGTCCTCCCACGTGGCGTCAACCTTACTGCCTGTGGTGTCATCGCAAGGCATCGGTGTGGGCTCTGCTGGCCCATTTTGTGGCATTCCCTCTAGCCAGTATGGAGGAGGCGCGCCAGTCTTGCCCTCGAATGCATCCATGATGACCAGCATGGGAATGGGAATGGGCAGCCTGTCATCGTATCCCTCAAAGGCAGCGCTTTGGCTCAAGTAAGTTGAGCAATGTTATTGCCCAAACAAATCGGAACTAACTAGTGTCTTTTATGATGTAAATATACAGCCCCTCCGCTAATGGAATGGTGACATCCTGTGCTGCTTCCTCAGCGCCCATCGTTTCCAGTGGCAGCAGTACTCGACCGACGCCGCCGCTGCTCAACTGCACGCCGGGCATGGGAATGGGAATTGGTCTCGGAGCGGGTCTGTCTGCGGCGAGGAGTTCTTGCAATACGATATCGCCTCACCCATCCATTCCCCCAACTGTCAATCCATCATCGTACTTCCCAGCATCGTCGCCATCGCCTGCCGCCATATCTGCAACCAGCTCTTCGGCCTCGCAATTGCCGTTGGTATCGCACTCAATGAGCAGTATTGTGACAACGGCAGCGGTTACCACGCCCACCACCTCCTCCGCCCCATCCATGGTACAACAGCAGGGGGTAGCGAGCGGTGCCAGTGCCAGTGCAAGCACGTCGGCGCATCCCTTTTCCGCCGAATCTCTGTTTCAGCCAAGCAAAAGTATGTCTTTCTGCATAACAAATTTCATTTCATGGATATTTTTCATACATATATTCTGTTGCAGACGATCAAGCCGATTTGCTGCGTCGCGAGCTGGACAGCAGGTTCCTAGATCGCTCGGGATTATCAGTGGCGGCTCCCACGCCGCCCACGTCGACGTACTTGCGTCCGCCCGAGCTACAGCAGCCGCAGCAGCAGCAGCCACCGCCGCCGCCGCCGCCGCATCATCATCACCAGCACCAGCACACGCATCTGCATCAGCACCAGCAGCTGCTGCCACCGCCACAGGCATCAGCGGCAGCAGCAGCAGCAGTGGCCTCGACTGTACAACCAAATCCGGGACAAATTTTCCCGCCGCCCCTATTCAAGGACATTTCGAAAATGTCGGGCGTGGATCCGCAATTCTATCGCTCGGCGGGGGGCATGGGTCTGCCAACCGGAGGAGGCTATGCGGGATATGCCGCCACCGGGCTCCTGCACAGCGGATTGGGCGGGCCAACGCCGTTTATGCCGCCCAACCACTTAACATCCTTTGCGCCCAAGGTAAGAAATGTTAATATTTCTTCTGAGGATTCTGTGTCGTAGAGTATTTCTTTCCAATTTTGAAAAGTATGGCATCGAAATATATTCTAGAATGGAATGCTAACTAAAGTCGGTCGATCCTTAAGCTTAACGATAATCTAAAGCGAAGGAGGGTTGCTGATAAAGAAAGAGAAGGAGAGTGTAACAGACAGATAAATACAGAGACAATGAGAGAGAGAGAGAAACAGACAGATGAGAGAGATTTGACATGCCGCTTTACAGTTTCGATGCTTAACAGTATATTTAATAGCACTCTTGTTTCTTGTTTTGGGTCCCTAAAATGATAATAAATAAAAAATAATTCCATATATTTATCGTCAAATAAAATATCTTTTCAGAAAACTGGCCGTTGGAATGCCATGCATGTTCGGATCGCGTGGGAAATATATTATCACCAAAATAAGCAAAGCTCGGACAAAACCGGAGGCTGTCCTCCAGCGTCTTCTAGTCTTCTTGGCAACAGTAGTTCCAGCGTGAACCCAGCATCATCTGCGATCAACGCACCAATTGCTGCCGGCAACCTGCTTAGCAGCGGAGGCGGAGGAAGCGTTAGTGGTGGGGCCAACACACCAGTTAATAACGTTGCAGCTGGCCCAGTTGTTGGCAGTGGCGGTGGTCCCGGTGGTGGTGGTGTCGTTGTGTCCAACGGACAGACTTCAGTCTCGGCCATTGGTATTAAGACGACGCCAGCGCTATCTATAAATACAACACCACAGCATCTCCTGCATCGTGCGAATGAAATGCCGCCCGCGGCCGCATTCGCCAGTGCTTTGCCCGGCCGATCTCCGTTTGAAGCCTCTCCCTTGGCAGCGAGCTTCATTGGTGCGCCACCTAGTCATATTGGTAGGTAGTCGTGTCTTTGCATCTGCGAAATCTAAACAGCCACTTTAACGCCTTTTTAATGGACAGGAACAGCTGTGTCTCAGTTCGGACGCTATGTGACTCCCTTCGGATTCACAGGCCTAACGCATTTCGGTGGGCATTTGGACTCGTGGAGGTGAGGATTACTAGAAATATAGAAATATATATATGTATATAAAAATATATACAACACCCCATTTACAAATATTTATTCATTTTATTCATACTTTTTTTTTATATTCGTTCTCTTAGGACAAATGCCATGCAACGGAGTGTCGCCTATCATCCATCGAGTGCTTTAGCTTCCCCAAACTGGCCCATCAAGGCGGATCCCGGCCTGGACAATGCCCGACGCGAGGCCGAGGAACGTGAACGAGAGCTGCGCGAGCGTGAGCAGCGAGAGCGTGACCGGCAGCGACGCGAGCGAGAGGAGCGGGAGCGGAAGGAGAAGGAGGAGAAACTGAAGCGAGAGCACCAGGAGCGGGAGAGAGAGCGCGAGCGAGATCGCAAGGAGCGGGAGCGGGAGCGAAGGGAGATAGAGCGGCGTGAGATGGAACGGGAGCGGCTCCTGCAGCAGCAGCGGATAAATGAAAGCAACAAGCAAGCAGCAGCGGCACAAGCGGCGGCAGCGGCGGCTGCCTCTGCGGCGCCCGTGCGTGACCGGTCGCCGCATCGAAACGTGGGCGAACTCAATACAGAAATTCGCATCAAGGAGGAGCATCCACGGCCAACAAAGGACGAACAGGATGTAATGCTAATGCGTGCCTCGGCCGTTGCTGTGGGCGGAGATCCCCGCTATCACTCATCCTCGCTGGCAGCCGCTCAGGCAAATGCCGCAGCGGCGGCTGCCCATCACCATCATCATGCCAACTTCATGGCCGCCAGTCGACATGGTTTGGCACCGCCCCCGCCATCGCATTTGGCCCGCACCATGATGCCGCCCACCCTGAGCGTCGGCGGTCCCATCACGCACTTCAGCGCCCCGGCACCGCCTGGTTGGGGCATAGATCCCTACCGCGATCCCTACCCCATCCTGCGCTACAACCCCATCATGGAGGCGGCCCTGCGCCACGAAGCGGAGGAACGACAAAAGGCTATCAATATCTATGCCGCCCAATCCGCCGCCCATTTGCGGGGCAAGGAGCCGAGCCCCATTCCGCCGCCGCCAGTTGGTGTGAGTGGTGCCCTGGGTCCACCGCCGTCCCATCACCGCCTGCAGATTGTTTCGCCTCAGAGCCAACAGCAGCAACAGCAACAACAGTTGCAACAACCTCCTGGAAAGGCGAACTCTGGACCTTCGTCGGTGGCGGGAGCACCGCCACCACCAATCGTAGGCATTCCAGTCCAGCACATGATGAGCGTCGATGCGTTGAGTCAACAGCAGCAACAAGGAGTAGTTAACACGAAAAAGGAATCGGCCGACCATACAACGTCCATGGGTGGCCTGGTGGTGGGCGGTGCTGCGGTCGGAGGTGGGGGTGGAGGCGGAGGCGGAGGAGGTGGTGGTCTCAGTACAGTAGTACCTGGCGGTGTAATAGGAATATCTCCAGTGTCATCAGTGGCGCCAAGTCGATGATAAGCGAATTATTAACGCTGCCTCTAACCTCTGACTAAGTTATAATAACAGTGTACTAGCGAATAAGACGAAGAGGAAATTTTCAAAATTTCAAAGATAGAGCTGGTAGTAAAAGCACTTCGATGACTTTACAGGTAAACACATCGATCTTCAGCTCTGCCTTGTCCTGATTCCTGGTTCCCCTTCCTACCTTCCTGCCTTCCTTCCTTCCACCTCTACACCCCCTCGCAGCCAGAGAGAACACCAATAAATAAATAAAGCGAAACGCTTTTGTAAACTAAATTTAAAGTAAAATACGACCTTTGAATGCAGGTATTTTGAGGAGCAAAGTCACAAGAAAAGGAAGAAACTAGGAATAGTGAGAGAGAGAGAGAGAGAAATTAATCAAATTAAATGAGGTAAAGACTTCCTTGTACTTCACACACGACACACCTAGAGTTTTCAGTCCCAAGGCACAACAAGCACCATCACTGATCCACCCCCATCCCCCACGTACATACATAAATCAAATCCCATACATTACACATTACCTTCCTCTCGACTCGCATAAATCTTGTCTCGCTTGGTGACGTCACACATAAGTAATATAATGATAAACCTTACTTATTTATAATAAATACAAACAGATGACTAGCATAAACGAAAGCAAAAAACAAACTTAAGTTGGAAAAACATTTAGTTCTAGTTCTAGTGTATTTGTATTATTTGTATAATATATATATATAGGGTTAAGGAGAACGAACAGCCGAGCGGCAGACATAATTCTATCGATTGTAAATAAATAATATATAAATATAGAAATATAAACATATTCGACAAAAGGAACTCATGATGTACTCTACTAGCTATACGACGACATCAACATGCAGCTTATGGACATCCAAACTATGATGACGATGCAATGATACATAACTGTATGTATATTCTGTGACAGCTTCATTCCCTTCGTGCATTACATGTTTAAGGACTTATTATCACATATGCAATTTATGTAAAAAATGAGAAAAATTAATAATAGAATCATTACAAAAACTACTACAAAAGCAACATTTCAACTGTTTTTAATTGTAAAAGGGGGGGCGGTAAGTTTAATTTAGTCCAAAAAACACAACATTTGAACAATTTTGTTGTTCTTTTTAAAGTGCATTTAAAGTTTTAAAGCCCCTGTCCGACCCTATAAATCATACCCAAATTTGGCAAACTATATGTATACACATATATGTATATATATA
>JAEIII010022340.1:0-16917 GCA_018905755.1 Drosophila ohnishii | reverse complement strand
ACCCAGTTCAAACTCGATTTTGACGTGTGGGTTGGAAAATTTTCTGACCCACATCAGCGTTACAGACGGCGAGATGGACGAAAAAACATGCCGCAACGTGGGGAAGCACGAGGGAAAATCCCGCGTGTCGGACACAAGATACGTCACCCGCGTGACGTCCTGCATGGAATAGCCATAATCAGCCAACAAGGTAGCGCCTGCTTCCAGAGCTGTGCGGCACTGCTCTGCAATCGTCTCGCCTTCCGGCCGGGGTGCACATAAGCCGGAAATTCTGATCCCGCCAGCGGTGCGGTCTACTCTGGCGTGCTGTCTAGACCGATGGCCTGCACTGTTTTGAACGATATTGCCCATGACCGCAAAGCATAGTGCCGTGCCTGTATGGACGGCAAATTTCTCTTTCGTAACAAACAAATAGCATCTGGTCTGCTATAGTCCATCGCTTTTGCGCCATGCCACCTGCGGGCATCCCTGTATGGTTGTATGTTGCGAAATGATGGCTGAGCAGAGCATAATGCATCTGCAAAAGTCAGGGAAAAGCTTTATATCTGGCCCCTGACGAGTCCAGAAGCGTCACGACACTGAAGGGGAAACAGCTGTAATGCGCACGGTGGATGATACCCTTGTCCCACGCCGCATCCTGCTGGTCTCTGGCCTGTCCGGTGCCGGGAAGTCTTCCATTCTGCGGATTCTGGAAGATCTGGACCACGAAGTTATTGATAATCCCCCGCTTGGCATGCTCGACGATATTGTGGCCAGAGCAGAGCGCCCGGTTGCCATCGGGGTCGATTCCCGCACCCGCGGGTTTGATGCCTCCGCTGTGCTGGAAGCCATTGCCCGCCTGCGCATGAACCCTCACCTGCGGGTGGAGCTGATTTACGCCACAGCGGAAGAAAGTGTTCTGCTGCGCCGCTACACGGCCACGCGCCGCCGCCACCCGCTGGCGCTGCACGGCAGCATTAAAGAAGGCATTGAGGAAGAAACCGCCCTGACCGCCCCGCTCCGTGCGGCAGCGGATCTGGTGATTGATACCTCCGACATGCCCCCGCCGGAGCTGCGCCAGTTTGTGGAAAGCCGCTTCAGCCCGTGGGAAGGTGCTGCGGGGGAAGGGCTGACTGTGGCCCTCATGTCCTTTGCCTATCCCGCCGGTCTGCCGCGTGAGGCCGATATTGTTCTGGATGCGCGCTTCCTGAGAAATCCGCATTATGACCCGGCTCTGGCACCCAAAACCGGGCTGGATGCGGACGTTGCGGCCTATGTTGCGGAAGACCGGGATTATCTGCCGTTTCTGAACCAGATTCACAGCCTGCTTCAGCTCGTCCTGCCGCGTTTTGTGCAGGAAGGTAAAAAATATGCTACCATTGCCATTGGCTGCTCAGGAGGCCGCCACCGGTCTGTCACACTGGTGGAAGCTCTGGCCAGACGCCTGTCCGCGCCGGATGGCATGGGCAGCTTTGAAGGATCGGGCCAGTGGCCCATCATGATCATGCACCGGGAACTTGCCCGGCTTGGTCTGGGGTCCTGGCAGTGGGCACGCAGGCCCGCTGAACCTGCTTCAACAGAACCGGTCAATCCGGTTTCCTGACCTGCCCCGGCGCATCCCGCGCCAGCCTTCGGGGCCGCGTCCCGCATCTGCCGGGCACGTTTAACAGAACCCATCCGCGCGTCATGCGTCTTTTCTGTCAGGAAACGCGCACGGCATTTTCACGCAACCACCCCTCTGCGGGGCTGGCGGCGTTCATTATGTTGCCAAGGATAATTTTTTTCTTTTCATGTCTATTTCAGAAACAGCCCTGACACATGATCCTTTTGCCAGAACACTCCAGAACCATCTGACCCCAACGGTCACTTTTTTCCGGAACTGGCTGAGCTGGCTGCCTGCGCCGCTTGTGTCCCTGCTGGTGCTGTTTCTTGTCGGGCTGGTGGCGGCCATCCTGAGCAGACTGGTGACGGACCGCATCCTGATGCGCATCCCCGGTGCGCGGCGCGGTGCGTTTGTACGGTCTCTTACCAGGTCTCTCCGCCGCCCCGTCCGGCTGACAGTGGTCATTATGGCTATGGGGCTGGCCCTGCCCGCCTGCGGCCTGCACGGGGACCTGCTGGACAGTGTGACCCACCTGCTGCTGATGACGTTTGTCGCCGTGATGGGATACGGCACCGTTGTGACGGTCCGGCTGATTTCAGACGCTTATTTATCCCGCTTTTCAGAAACGGATCAGGATGATGATATTCTGGCTCGCAAACACGCCACACAAGTCCGCCTGTTGCGGCGCGCGGCTGAAATTCTGATCGGCACGCTGACAGTCAGCGCAGAACTCATGACGTTTGAGCCGGTGCGGGAATATGGGCTGAGTCTGTTTGCGTCAGCCGGCGCGGCCTCACTGATTGTCGGTCTGGCCGCCCGCCCCATTCTGGCCAACCTGTTTGCCGGTGTGCAGATTGCCATGACGCAGCCCATCCGCATGGGGGATCTGATTGCATTTCAAGGCGACTGGACATGGGTGGAGGAAATTACATCCACCTATGTCGTGCTGCGCTCATGGGACTGGCGGCGGCGCATTGTGCCTATTGCCTATTTTCTGGACACACCGTTTGAAAACTGGACCTACAATTCGGCGGAGCTGATTGGCGCGGTTTATCTGTATGTGGATTACCGCGCCCCCATGGACCGCCTGCGCAGCAAACTGGAAGACATTGTGCGCGCCTGCCCGCAATGGACGGGCAAAGATTTCAGCGCACAGGTCGCGGACTGTAACGACCAGACGATGATGATCCGTGTGACCGCAAGCGCCCGCACCGCCATCCGGAGCTGGGACCTGCGTTGTGAAATCCGGGAAAAAATCATCCAGTGGATGTGTGAGGAATGTCCGGAGGCGCTGCCCCGCAACCGGTTTGCTCTGGCTCCGGTGGGCAATGGGGAGCAGCAACCCGCCATTCCGTTCACGTCCGCCGCCAGCGCGCCCGGCAGCCTGCCTTATGGTCCGTTTAACGCACCTCCGGCATGGGCCTCCGCTGCCGCACCGGCGGGACGAGCCATGCCGGACATGCCCCCTCCGCCGCCTTCCGCGTTCAGGCCGTTATAAGCGGGCGGCTCTCAGCCCTGATAAATCTGGTCGAACACGCCGCCTTCACTAAAGTGCTTTTTCTGGACGGCCGCCCAGCCACCCAGACTGGCGATATCAAACGTGTCCACCTTTGGAAACTGCGCCGCACTGGCCGCAGCCACCGCCGGGTCAACCGGCCGGAAGTAATGTTTCGCGCCGATCTTCTGCCCCTCGGGTGAGAACAGGAAGTCCACATAGGCCTGCGCCTGTGCCTGCGTGCCATGTTTGGCAACATTGCTGTCCACCACGGCCACGGGCGGCTCCGCCAGAATGGTCAGCTTCGGCACGACAAGATCAAACCTGTCCGGCCCGATGTCTTTTGCCGCCAGCAGGGCTTCATCCTCCCACGCCAGCAGCACGTCCCCTAGACCCCGCTGCACAAAGCTGTTTGTTGCCCCACGGGCACCGGTATCCAGAACCGGCACATGGCTGAACAGGGCTTTCAGATAAGCCCGCGCCGTATCCTCAGAGCCACCGGGCTGCCGCAGCGCCCAGCCCCAGGCGGCCAGATAGTTCCACCGTGCCCCACCAGACGTCTTGGGATTGGGGGTGACGACTTTGACATCATCACGCACCAGATCACTCCAGTCCTGTATCTTTTTAGGGTTCCCCTTCCGCACGAGGAAAACAATCGTGCTGGTATAGGGTGTGGAATTATGCGGCAGACGCTTCTGCCAGCCCGCTGCCAGCAGGCCGTGCTGCGCGAGAATATCCACGTCATACGCAAGCCCCAGACTCACGATATCCGCCGGAGCGCCTTCCAGCACGGACCGCGCCTGTGCGCCTGACCCCCCGTTGGACGTTCTGACAAACACAGACTCGCCCGGATGGGCTTTGGCCCAGACCGCGGCGAACGCGCGGTTAATTTCCGCATAGAGTTCCCGCGTCGGGTCATAGGACACATTGAGCAACTGGGCCGTGGCGGCGGAAGAGGCTGAACCTAGCAAGCCTCCGCCCGCTACAAGCCCACCGGCCAGAGAGGCGGCCCCCAGAAAGGCGCGCCGGGACAGAAGGGGGGATTTATAGGTCATGCCAGCTCTCCATTATGCCTGATACCGTGCCCTTACCTCAGCGGAGGTCCGTGGCAGGGTATCCTCATATCCTTAATTCACGATATCATGCGCGCTAATTTTCAGGACTTCAATATACATTTTATTTCGTTTTTTATTCTTCACGTTTTTGCGTCCGTTATCCATGCGCTCTTCCCCCGGAAAACCCGTGTTTCCCTTTATTTTTTGGATGGGTGATCTGTCCAGCTCTGCCGCTTTCAGGTCCGGAAATTTAATACGATATTTTATCGTTTCCTATATTGCGATTTTTATCGTGTTATGTTTAATTTACAAAATACGAATTAATTTAGTGCTTAAAAAATTCTCTCACTCCCGGCTTTTCCCGCTTTTTTCTGGACAGTCTCATGGGTCACCTCAGCTCTCGCGCCACGTCCGCCCGCATCCCGGGCCTGAACCGCACCCTCTTACTGGCTTCCGCTCTGGTGTCCTCCGCCCTGCCGCTGTCCTGCGCCAGAGCAGAACAGGGGGTGGCGTCTCCCGCCGCGCCACGCTCGTCCTCTGTTTATCTGCCAACTGACCATGAACTTATCTGCCAACTGACCATGAACATATTCTGGTTAAGCCCGCAGCCACGCAGCCACCGCCCCCGTTGCCGCCTGTGGTTCTGTACCCTCATGCAACGCCTGTGGGGCAGCCCGTGCGGACAACCGGCGTGCAGGGCCGCGTATCCGGCCACCAGTATGACTGGGGTGTTTTCAACCGTGGGAACGGGGAAGCCGCCGGTTTTGGCCCGGTTGGAGAATATGGTGTCGCCCCGTGGGCGGAAGACTGGAGCCGCCTGCGTGACAAATCCAAACGGAAAGACCCGTTTGATCTGATCAAATATATCGGCCTGAATGAAAGTGGCTCAATCTGGCTCAGCTTTTCAGGAGAAACCCGCCTGAGAAACTGGTTTGAAACCCGCCCCAATCTGGGCACGCAGCATAATAACGATTCCGGACGTTTTGGCGTGCGCAACCTGTATGGCGCGGATCTGCATCTGGGGTCTCACGTCCGTCTGTTCGGGCAACTGGTCAATGCGGATGCCGGGGGCTGGAACGGCTACGGCTATGGCAGCACCTACCGCAAACGCCTTGATGCCCAGCAGGCGTTTATCGAGACAAAATGGTCCATGCTCGGGGCTAAAAGCGGCTTCATGTTCGGGCGGCAGCAGTTTCTGGATGCTCCCTCCTACATGCTCTACAACCGGGAAACCCCGAACGTACCGCTCTCATGGAACGGGTTCCGCGCCTATATGGTCTGGCCACGCATCCGCATTGATGGCTGGGACTTTGTCCAGACCAATGACAGCCAGAACAAAATGTTCCATGACACGGAAAACTATAATACCCGCCTCTATGGTTTCAACATGACATGGGCGCCGCCTGACGGGCGCTTTATGGGCGACAGATATAACTCCTTTCTGGATGTTTTTTATGTAGGCTACAAACTCTCCGGTTCCTCCGGCGCGATTGCCACCGCCAAAGGCAACCAGAACGGCTCCAACACCCGCAACAATTTTGGCGTGCGCTGGCATGGCATTGCCGGTCCGTTTGAATTTTCTCTTGGCGGTATCTGGCAGGGCGGTGTTTTCAAATACGCCAAAACCAACCAGTCCCGTAACGTGAATGCGTACGCGCTCAACACACTGGTCGGGTACCGTATCCCGCATGACCGCTTTCACACGTTTGCGGGATTGCAGACAGATGTGTATTCCGGCGGCAATGCCCGCAAAACATCCGGGGCTATTGGCACCTATATCTCGCCTTTCAACCCCCAGACCAACTATCTGGACACCACAACGTATATGACAGGGTCAAACCTGATCAGCGTCGCCCCGCTGGTGCGGGCGACGTTCTTCAAATCCCTCAGCTTTCAGGTCAAATACCCGCTATTCTGGCGCTACAGCCCGAATGACCCGGTTTACAAATCTTCCGGCTCCTACAGCTTTCCCTACCAGTTCAAGGGCAAATTTGTGGGAATGGCCCCGCAGGCCTCGCTCGCCTGGCAGATCAACCGGCATCTGTCCTGGACGCAATATGTCTCCCGCTTCATGACGTCCAGCGCCCTTAACCGGGCTGGGGGGTCAAGCGGCACCTATTATCAGTCCAACTTCGTTTTTCGTTTTTGAGCCGGGTCAGGCGTGGCCGGCGCGCCCGGTCAGCCTGATAGGGTCAATATTGATTGAGGCCAGGGCCTGCCGCCATTTGGCCGCGTGATCATGGCCGAACACAATCTCACGGCTGGCAGGGGCCAGCAGCCAGGCATCATGCTGGAAAATTTCTTCTTCCAGTTGCCCGGCCTCCCAGCTTGCATGGCCCATGGCCAGCAGGGCATCCTGCGGGCCACCGCCTCCGGCAATCTCCTTCAGCACATCCATACTGGCTGTGAGCGTGGCCGATCCTGTGACCGGCATACTGCCCTCGCCCCGCCAGTCGGAAGAATGCAGCACAAAGCCGCGCCCCTCCTCCAGCGGCCCGCCTGCACACAGGCCCAGCCGCCGCAAAGGAGGAGACGGCGGAATTTCCAGTTGCTCCAGCAGGTCTTCAAACCCCGGTTTGGGCAGGCGGCGGTTGATAACCAGCCCCATAGCCCCCTCACCCGAGGCATGCGCGCAAAGATATATGACACTTCTGTCAAAAGGCGTTACGCTGAGGGCTGGCGTTGCCACCAGAAGCAGGCCGGTTAACGTCCCGCCGGGGCGGACAGAGCGTTCAAGTAGGGAAACATGCGGAAAAGCCATAGGCTCGATATGTGGTCCCCGCGTTTTTTTAGCAACCTCTGCCTTCACACCTGCCATACGGCAGGAAAGAGAATGAAGAAGCAAAACGATGAATAAACTCGCCAAATTCCTGCGCGCTCTGGACAGCTACCACGTCACCGACGGGGACAAGTTCGACCTCAGCAAATGCAACCCGGATGATGATGGTGATCTGGGTCTGACCAAGGAAGATGGTGCAAAACTGCTGAAAGACGTGAAGGAGCAGTTACAGGATCTGCAGGACCTGCTTTACGCCAACCAGACAAGTTCCGTGCTCATTATCCTGCAGGGGATGGACGCCGCCGGTAAGGATGGCACCATCAAACACGTCATGTCCGGGGTCAATCCGCAGGGCGTTTCCGTCACCTCCTTCAAACAGCCCGGCCCGGCGGAACTCCAGCACGGGTTTTTATGGCGTATTCATGCCGCCGCCCCGCAGGTGGGGCGCATCGCCATTTTCAACCGCAGCCATTATGAGGATGTGCTTGTCACCCGCGTCCATCCTGAAATTCTGGAACGGGAGCATCTTCCCGGCCCGGTCAACACGCCGGAATTCTGGAAAGGCCGTTACAGCGATATCCGCCATCTGGAGCATTATCTGAACCGGCAGGGGACGATTGTGCTGAAATTCTTCCTGCATATTTCCAGAGAAGAACAGCGCGAGCGCCTGCTGGAGCGGCTGAATGTTCCTGAAAAACGCTGGAAATTCTCCCCGGCCGATATTCATGAACGTGAATACTGGGACGACTACACAAAGGCCTATCAGGACGCCATTGCTGAGACCGCGCGGCCGCATGCCCCGTGGATTGTGGTGCCTGCCAACCATAAATGGTATGCCCGGCTTGTGGTGATTGGGGCGATTATCCGCGCTTTGAAGGCACTGGGCCAGACAGAACCCAAGCCTGCGCCGGAAGTCACCCAGTCCCTCGATGATTATCGCGCCCGCCTGATGGCGGAAAAGAAATAAAAGGTCTGTCCCTGATGATGGCATATTCCCGCCTGCTCCCCGCCGCACTGCTGCTTGCAGGACTGACCGGCCTGACACACCCGGCGCAGGCCCGTGGCTGGCATGATGAGAGGGCTGACGTCCCCCAGACAGTGTCCGCCACCTGTGATAATCAGGATTTTCTGTCCAAACAGCTCGCATATGAAAATGGCGGGGCAAAAGCGGATACGCCTGTGCATATCTGCGGCAAAGTCATTGCCGTCAGCCCGAACGCCAAACGCACGCGCAGCGGCTGGCATGGGTATTTTTACGTTGCGGTAAGCCCCTCCGTCTCAATCCGCATTGTCTCCGGTCTGGATGAAATGCACGCCCCGGCCTGGCCATGGGTCGCCAAGGGGGATCAGGTCGATGTGGTCGGGCGCTATTACTACGATTCCATCCGACGTCAGGGAGTGGACTGGACCCACCACGGCACTGGCCGCTCCTGGCATGTGCCGGGCTACGTGACGGTGAATGGTACAAAGTACGATTAACTCTTTTTAAAAAAGCCCTGCCCGCATCAGGCGGTCTTTCTCACAAAAGCGGGCAGGCTGTTCCATGCCTGCAAACTTTTAAACCCAAAAACAAATGGCCAGTCTGGATAACCAGACTGGCCGTTCTGCTATGTCTCTGTTGACCAGTCCTGCCCGCTGAGTGACGGATCGGGAGCGAGGAAAACGCCCGTTAGTCGGCGGCTTCCTCTTCGCGTTCATTACCGCGCTCGTCTTCTTTTGCGCTGCCGGGCACTTTGCTCGGCAGGATATCGAACACAAGAGCGTCGTTCTTCAGACCGATTTTTACAGCGCCGCCTTTGGTCAGTTTGCCAAACAGCAGTTCTTCCGCCAGCGGTTTTTTGATGAACTCCTGAATGACACGCCCCAGCGGACGCGCACCATACAGCCGGTCATACCCACGCTCTGCCAGCCATTCCTTGGCGGCGGAAGACAGTTCGATCGTCACGTTGCGGTCCGCAAGCTGCGCTTCAAGCTGAAGCACAAACTTCTCAACCACGCAGCCCACAGTTTCCGGCGTGAGGTTGGTAAACGGGATAATGGCGTCCAGACGGTTGCGGAACTCCGGGGTAAACAGGCGTTTGATCGCCTCTTCATCTTCCCCGATCCGCGCATCTCGGCCAAAACCAATGGCTTCCTTGCTGAGGTCAGCCGCCCCGGCATTGGTCGTCATGATCAGGATGACATTCCGGAAATCAACCGTCTTGCCGTTATGGTCCGTCAGCCGCCCGTGGTCCATCACCTGCAACAGCACGTTGTAGAGGTCCGGGTGGGCCTTCTCAATTTCGTCCAGCAGCAGAACCGCGTGCGGATGCTGGTCAATCGCGTCCGTCAGCAGACCGCCCTGATCAAACCCGACATAACCCGGAGGCGCCCCCAGCAGGCGGGAGATAGAGTGCCGCTCCATATATTCGGACATATCAAAGCGGATCAGCTCAATCCCCAGCGTGGTGGACAACTGCCGCGCCACTTCGGTTTTCCCCACACCTGTCGGCCCGGAGAAGAGATAGTTCCCAATCGGCTTTTCAGGGTCACGCAGGCCAGCGCGGGAAAGTTTGATGGCGGCAGAAAGCGTATCAATCGCCTGATCCTGCCCGAACACCATGCCCTTGAGGTCACGCTCAAGAGACCGCAGCACTTCCTTATCATCCGCAGAGATGCTTTTGGGCGGAATACGGGCGATGCGGGCGATGATATCTTCCACATCCTTCAGGTTGACGGTTTTACGCCGCCGCCCTTCCGGCTGAAGCATCCGGGACGCCCCCACCTCATCAATCACGTCAATCGCCTTATCAGGCAGCTTGCGGTCATGAATATATTTGGCGGACAGTTCCACGGCCCCACGGATCGCATCATCCGTGTAGCGCACCTTATGGTGTTTTTCGTAGCTGCTCTTCAGCCCGCGCAGGATTTTGACGGCATCATCCACACTCGGTTCCGGCACATCAATCTTCTGGAACCGGCGCACCAGAGCACGGTCCTTTTCAAAATGCTGGCGGAATTCCTTGTAAGTTGTGGAGCCAATGCAGCGCAGCGTGCCCGCAGCCAGAGCAGGCTTGAGCAGGTTAGAGGCATCCATCGCGCCGCCGGATGTCGCACCAGCGCCGATCACGGTATGGATTTCATCAATAAACAGGATGCCGTGCGGGTCCTGATCCAGCTCTGTCACCACAGCTTTCAGGCGTTCTTCAAAATCCCCGCGGTAGCGGGTGCCAGCCAGCAACGCGCCCATATCCAGAGAATAAATAGTGGACTGCAACAGCACTTCCGGCACGTTGCCTTCCACAATGCGGCGGGCCAGACCTTCTGCAATGGCAGTCTTCCCCACACCCGGGTCCCCTACGTAGAGCGGGTTGTTCTTGGTGCGGCGGCACAGGATCTGGATCGTGCGCTCAATTTCCTCATCCCGCCCGATCAGCGGATCAACCTTACCGGCTTCCGCCTTGGTGTTCAGGTTGACGCAATAGGTGGAGAGCGCATCCTGATTTTTCTGGGTGCGGCTTTCCCCACGCTCCGCGTCCTCGCCTTTTTCAGGTCCCGGCGTGCTGTTACTGCCCGTGACAGGGCGGCGTGTTGAACGGTCCGGCGCTTTTGCAATGCCGTGAGACAGGAAATTGACGGCATCAAGCCGCGTCATGTCCTGCAATTGCAAGAAGTAGACGGCATGGCTTTCACGCTCGGCAAACAGCGCGACAAGCACATTCGCCCCGGTCACTTCATCCCGCCCGGTGGACTGGACATGAATAGCCGCACGCTGAATGACGCGCTGGAACGCGGCTGTGGGTTTGGGTTCGGTCGGGCGGTCCGAGGCCAGCCCGGCCAGATCCTTATCAAGAAAACCTGTGAGATCGGTACGCAGGCGTTCAAGATCAACACCACACGCCCGGAACACCGTTACGGCGTCCGCATCATCAACCAGGGCAAGCAGCAGATGCTCCAGCGTGGCATATTCATGATGCCGCTCCCCGGCCAGAATAAGCGCCCGATGTAGCGTCTGCTCAAGATTGCGTGACAACATGACGAGACGCTCCTTTCCCCCGATGCCCAGAGTGCGGTGACTATGACCGCCACCGCGTCTGGTACCTTCACATCATATTTGGCTGCTTTGCGAGGAATTGCGAGTCACAACTGCACAAAAAATGGCATGTGTGCTTTTTCTGCTGCTCCGCACTCAGTCCTTTTCAAGCGTGCATTGCAGGGGGTGCTGGTTCTGCCGGGCCAGATCCATCACCTGCGTGACTTTTGTCTCGGCCACTTCATAGGTGAAAACGCCGCATACCCCCACGCCGCGTTTGTGCACGTTGAGCATGATGCTGGTGGCTTCATCCCGAGTCTTCTGAAAAAACCGCTCCAGCACATGCACGACGAATTCCATCGGCGTGTAATCATCATTCAGCATCAGAACTTTATACATGGCCGGTTTGCGGGTTTTGGGGCGCGCACGCACCACCACGCCCACATCATTCAGATCATCGCCCGAATCGGCCCCTCCTGCATCACGCCGGGAGGGCCCGTTACCCGCATGCAGGACTGAAAAATGACGCGATACCATCGGGCTAGAACTCCGGCTCCGGTTTCTGACAGAAAAAATCATGCCGCATCATATTGGTATTCCCCTGAGGGATGGAAGAGGCTTAGGGGCTGACAATCGTTCCAAAATCAAGACAATACCGGGGCAAATGCCTTATTTATGCCACATGCCAGACTGACATTTCACGCAGAATACCCCCGCGCCAGAGTCCGGACTGTCCAGATTTCTTATAGACGCGGTCTTATTATCTGAAGTACCACACTTAAATATCCTGAAGAAGAACCAGGTAGGATCGCGCAGTGTCAGACAGTTACGCAGCAGGAGACGGGACAGGCCGCCGCAAACAGGCTGGAATTTCACACAAACGCCGCTCCGGGCTGCGCAAATGGGCTGGCCTGCTTGCTGGCGTGGCACTGGGCAGCTTTGCAACGCAGCGCGCAGCGCACGCACAGTATGCCGGGCAGCTCAGCTCCATTGTGATGGATGCCAGAACAGGCGCCGTTCTCTCTCAGGACGATCCGGACCTGCGCCGCTACCCGGCAAGCCTGACAAAACTGATGACGCTGTATATGGCGTTCTCCGCCCTGCGCGCTGGTACCATTACGCTTGATCAGACCATTCCTGTCTCCATTCATGCGTCTACTATGGAACCCTCCAAACTCGGTCTGGTTCCCGGCTCCCGCCTTACGGTAGAGCAGGCCATGCTGGCACTGGTGACAAAATCCGCCAATGATGCCGCCTGCGCTCTGGGTGAATTTCTGGGTGGCGGCAGTGAGCCGCAGTTTGCCGCCATGATGACGCAGCAGGCCCGCGCACTGGGCATGAGCAACACCACCTTCCGTAACGCCTCCGGCCTGCCGGACCCGGACCAGCTCACCACCGCGCGGGATCTGGCCGTGCTGGCCCGCCATATCGTGACGGACTTCCCCGAGGATTATCACTATTTCTCGGTGGCTGCGTTCCGCTTCCACGGGCGCATGATCCCCAACCACAACCCCATGCTGAAGGCCTATGTCGGCGCTGATGGCATGAAGACGGGCTACACGCAGGAAGCGGGCCGCAACCTCGTCACCTCCGCCATCCGCAATAATGTGCGGCTGGTTGGTGTGGTGCTGGGCGCTTCCTCCAATGTGCAGCGCACGCTGGCCATGGCCGACCAGCTTGACCGCGGGTTTGATGCGGAAGGCGTGGCCCCGGTTGCGCGTCCGCTGGTGCTGGCCCGCAACACCGTCTCCCCCCGCCATACGCGCGGTGGACGCGTGATCATGCTGGCAGCAGCCTCCTCCCGCCATGCGCCGATGGAAGTGGCGGAAGCGCCCGCAGGCCGCCGCACCACGCTGCGCCACGGCCACCGCTATGTGCTGGCCTCCCCGGTTTCCGGCGGGCACCATATCCGCCTGATCGGCGCAAAGGTTCGTCCCGCCACGGCCACAACACATCGGGCGCGTGCTGGCCATACCTCACGTAATCATACCTGATTTTTCTCTAAATAACCCGCTTCCGTCCCGGAAGCGGGTTGCCTTTACTGCGCCCTGACTCCATTTTGCACCTCTCTTTAAAACGAGAGCTGTATCAATAAGGGAGTCTCAGCATGGCGGGCAGGAACGGCATTGTTCTGCATAACGAACAGGATTTTGTGGGCCTGCGCGCCGCGGGACGCCTTGCGGCCGCCACACTGGATATGATCACCCCCTACGTCAAACCCGGCGTCACCACAGGGGAGCTTGACCGCATTATTCATGAGTACACGCTGGAACACGGCGCCATTCCGGCCCCGCTGAACTATCGTGGCTTCCCCAAATCCTGCTGTATTTCCATCAATCATGTGGTCTGCCACGGTATTCCGGGGGAAAAAACCCTTCAGGAAGGGGATATCGTCAATATTGACGTCACCTCCATTGTGGATGGCTGGTATGGTGACAACAGCCGGATGTACACCGTTGGCAAAGTACCCATCAAAGCCGCAAAACTGGTGCAGACAACGTATGACTGCCTGATGCGCGCCATTGATGTTGTGCGTCCCGGCGCCACTCTTGGCGATATCGGTCATGCCATTCAGACACTGGCTGAAAAACATCGCTATTCCATTGTGGAAGATTTCTGCGGGCACGGGATCGGCCGTACCTTCCATGCAGAACCGACTGTTCTGCATTTTGGCAAACCCGGCGAGGGCATGAAGCTGAAAGCCGGGATGGTGTTTACCATTGAACCGATGCTCAATCTCGGCAAAGCTGACGTGAAAATTCTGGATGATGGCTGGACGGCCGTCACACGGGACCGGTCTTTGTCCGCACAGTTCGAGCATATGCTGGGCGTGACGGAAACCGGGTGTGAGATCTTCACCCTCTCCCCCGCTGGCTACACCTGCCCGCCTTACCCGACTGAAAGCTGAGCCTTATGCCTGTTCTGCCTGACCGCACCCTCTCTGCCCTGCGTTCCGCCGCACTGGTTTTGCTGGCCTGTGGCGCAGGCAGTCTGCCCACTCTGTCCTTTGCCGCAGCCCCGCAGGCCGCCGATGCGCCAGACCCTCTGGCCTACGGCACCAGCCAGCCGGAAGGCCTGCCTCCCCTCGCCCCCACGCCGGGGCAGCATGGGATGGCCGTTTCCGCGCAGAAGCTGGCGTCTCAGGTTGGGGCGCGTATTCTGGCACAGGGTGGCAACGCGGCGGATGCGGCCGTTGCCATGGGCTATGCTCTGGCGGTTGTTTATCCTGCTGCCGGGAATATTGGCGGCGGCGGCTTCATGCTGCTGCGCGCACCGGGCAAACAGGCGATCTTTATCGACTTCCGGGAAAAAGCTCCCGCAGCCGCCCGCGCCGATATGTATCTGGACGCCAAAGGCAATGTTATCCCGGATCTGTCCGTCACCGGCTGGAAGGCCGTTGCTGTGCCGGGCACCGTGGCGGGGCTGGACAGTGTCCACCAGAAATGGGGGCATCTCTCCCGCAAGGCCGTCATGGCTCCGGCCATTGCTCTGGCACGGGATGGTTTTGTGCTGGAGGAGGGAGACGTCGCCCTCCTGAACACCTCAACCGCAGCATTCCGGGCCGATCCGTTCGCCCGCTCCATTTTCCTGCGGCCTGATGGCGCCCCCCTTCAGGTCGGGGACCGTCTGGTGCAGAAGGACCTTGCCCGGTCTCTGGAGCAGATTGAGCAGCACGGGCCGGATGCCTTTTATAAAGGCCCGATCATGCTGGCTATTGTTGCGGAGTCCCGCAAGAATGGCGGCCTGCTCCAGCCAGCAGACTTTGCCAGCTATGCCCCGCGTGAGCTTGCGCCGCTCAGCTGCGCCTATCGGGGCTTTCAGGTTGAAACCGCGCCGCCTCCCAGCGGCGGCGGCATCGCGCTGTGCGAAATTCTGGACATTCTCTCTGGCTATGACATGCACGCACTGGGCCTGCACACCGCTCCGGCCCTGCATTATGAGCTGGAAGCCATGCGCCATGCCTATTCTGACCGGCGTGACCTCGGGGACCCGGCTTTTGTAAAAAACCCGGTGGCCCATCTGCTGGACCCGGCTTATGCCGCCGCCGTGCGCGCGCATATTCCAACAGATACAACGGTGCCCTCCAGCACGTTGCAGCCGGGGGACAGCACACCGGAAAAGCATGAAACGACCCAGTTCTCCGTAATTGATAAAGATGGGTTTGCCATCTCCACCACCTACACGCTGAACGGCTGGTTTGGCGCAAAGGTGATTGGCGGCAATACCGGCATCTTCATGAATGATGAAATGGACGATTTCTCCGCCAAACCCGGCTCCGCCAACATGTTTGGCATTGTCGGCAGTGCGGCCAACGCCATTGCACCGGGCAAGACGCCGCTTTCCTCCATGTCTCCCACCATTCTCTCGCGCGATGGCAAACCGGTGATGGTTATTGGCAGCCCCGGCGGCTCCCGTATTCCCACCATCGTTCTGTCCGTGGTTCTGGGCGTGGTGGATTACGGGCTGGATATCCAGCAGGCCATTGACCTGCCGCGCCTGCACCAGCAATGGCTGCCGGAAGCAGTGGAAGTGGAAAGCGGCGCGGTCTCCCCGGATGTGCAAAAAACACTGGAGCATGAAGGCTATCAGTTTTCACCCCACGCGCCGTGGGGCATGCCGGAAGGGATTCTGGTTGGCGGTCCGCGTCTGGGTGAAAAAGGGAGCGCCCGTTATTATGGCGGGTATGACCGCAGGCACCCCGGCGGTGGCGCAGTCGGGGAATAATCCCTTACCACCCCGCAAAGCGGCGCTCCTCCCCGGAGCGTCGCTTTTTTTATGTCTGTGAACTTTTATGTCTGTGAGCAGATACGGGTGACCGTCTCATCACCCACCAGACTAGTGTCTCCCGCACGGTCGCGACCGCCCGATGGACCCGTGGCCTTCTACGAATGCCTTATAAACGCTGTAAATGATGCGACCGCCCCTGCGGGTCCCGCACCTGCAACGCGCCATCCACATAGTCCGGGCCAAGCGGCACCTTGCCATAGCCGCCGGGAATATCCAGCACATAGGTTGGCCATGCGAGTCCCGTAACGCGCCCGCGCAGGCCAGCCAGAAGCCGCTGCCCTTCTTCCACCGGCACATGGAAGCGCGCGGTGCCGGGGGCCGGGTCAAGCTGATGCAGATAATAAGGCCGCATCCGCACTTCCACCATGCTCCGGAACAGGTCTTCCAGCGCCTGCTCACTATCATTCACGCCGCGCAGCAACACGGACTGGCCCAGCAGCGGCACGCCACGCCGCACAAGGCGCTTCAGGCAGGCGCGTGCTGCCTCAGACATTTCCCGCGCATGATTGATATGGACGGCCATCCACAAGGCTTTGTCCGTCTCCAGCACATCCAGCAACGCATCCGTCACACGCTCCGGGGCGGCAACCGGCACCCGCGTATGCAGGCGAATAGTGGTGACATGCGGCATGGCGGACAGCGCCGCAATAATCTGCCCGAGCCTGCGCGGGGAAAGCATCAGCGGGTCTCCCCCCGTCAGAATCACTTCCCGGATTGCGGGATGCGCCCGCAGCCAGTCCAGCGCCACCTCCAGCGCGGCATCATCCAGCACACCACCATCCGGCCCCACATGCTCACGCCGGAAACAGAAGCGGCAATAAAGCGGGCAGACCAGCAGGGGCTTGAGCAAAGCGCGGTCCGCGTATCGATGCACAATGCCCGGCACCGGAGAGAGCGCATCATCCCCAATCGGGTCGGACCGTTCTTCCGGCGTGACCAGCAGTTCCTCGGGCGAGGGAATAACCTGTATGCCAATCGGGTCGTCCGGCTGTTCAATCAGGTCCAGAAATGCCGGGGGAATGGCGGTGGCATAGTCCTGCGCCACGGCGGCCAGCGCCTCTCTCTGCTCAGGCGGGACCAGCCCTGCGGCAATCAGATCCTCAGGAGTGCGCAGCAGCCTGCGCGCGGATGAAGGGGGGTTGACCGGATGAGACATGTCACGGCTCTACTCTCACCATGTCCAGTCCTGCAATCCCACAGACTGAT